>BMAU01015451.1:0-86069 GCA_019973935.1 Trichonephila clavipes
CAGGCTATCCATCTTATTTGAAAGAGATAACATATTGATTAACATATTTCAGTGAATTGCTAAATATTCTTAATATGGTTGATGTTTTTGAAGAAATCTGCTGTATTAATTCTGTTAATCATGTCATAGCTATTCAATCTTAAATAAAGTATATTGAAATTTTGCAAGATTAAAAATACTGCGCGTTAAAAGCGTACTATCTTTCCACTCGGATAAATATGGTACTATTTCACTGAAAAATTTAATTTCAAATTATTCAGGAGAGATATTTAATTTTAAAGTAGATATTAAGTATTAAACATTTCAAATAAATTAGAGAATATCTCAATAGAAGAGTATACAATTTTAATGTGTATTGTAGGTTATGCGTGCACAATATAAAATTCGGATGCTCCGGTTGCGAATGTATATTTCTTTCAAATAAAGAGATAAATTTCGATTCGGAAAACGCAGGAGAAAACATTTGAGACCTCTGAATAGAAGAGATTTAAAAATGCCCACAAATATTTCTATGAAAGTCATTTCAACGCAATATTTCATTTTTAATTTGTTAATATCGAAAACATTCGAATCAAGATTTCTCTCTTATAGTTAATTGCCAATTATCTTGCTTACAAGCACAACAGAAGCATATTTGGAATTACATGAGTTGTGGAATTCGTTTCAGTCATCTTGTGTAATGTGTAACACACCTGCATTTTCATATTTTTAAAAAATATATTCATTACATTCGGGAATATATGCTTAAATAATTATTCAAAAAAGCGCAATGAAGAAATTTTAACGGTGAAGGGTAATCGAAAAATAAAGAAATTTAAGGCCAATTAGATCAATGTTGATTTTTATATTTCACTGTTTTATTTATTTAAATATTCAATTTTCGATTGGTATATTATTCAATGTACATGTGTGTGTACTTCATTTTTTTTTTATTCAAAATAGATTTTATGCACATGTTTAAAATAGTTCATATAACTATTACTTAAAGAAAAATTCTATTTATTTACATAAAGAAAAATTCTATTTATTTACATTATTCGTTTAAATCATTTTCATGAAGATTTTAGCATTCAAAGTATATTGAATGAGATATACTATTTTTTTAATTTAAAAAATTTTCTTTGATTTTTAAATATTTTTACCTAGGCATAATATTTATTTGTCACGCATAAAAAAATAATGTAAGAATTAGTTTGAATAATATCAGTACAAATCCAAATGATTCAAAACTCGAAAAAAAAAGTAATCAATACATTGCCTCATTAATGATATATTCTATGAAAAGTTATTATTATTTTTTTGGTCAGATTTATAGGTAAAGTATTCTTTTCTAATGTATATATTTTCTAACGCATAATCTAGAATCTATTTTTGCTGTATAATTACTGTGGTATCCAAAACTGTTTGTGTCATTTCTGTATTTGTATATATTTTTACATGCATTGCATTCTTTATATTTGTTTATATTTTTGCATGAAGTTCGAACTTGTATATATTTTTGCATGAATTTTGCATTTGTATATATTTTTGCATGAATTTTGCATTTGTATATATTTTTGCATGGATTTTTCATTTGTATATATTTTTGCATACATTTAACCTTTATTATGATTCAAAAGCAAACTAACTTTCAATTCCAAGCACCTTTTACATTCACAGACTTCATTTTAAATCTTTAAATATTGTTTTTGCTTTTCTGATACATCATGGGTGCTTTAATTCAATGATTAAAATATTTCGTATCATAAACTTACTAAGATAACATCCTGGTTTAATTACATTAATTAATATGTAAAATAATATTGTGAATTTGTTTATTTGCTTCACAATTTTTTTTTTGTTGCTTTGCTTGTTTTTAATAAGTATCACGTCAGAGTTACCCAATGAGCTATCGCTCAAACTTACGAATATGTCTATCTGTCGTTATGTATGATAAAGAATATTATTTAATTTTGATTTCATTCGTGATTTAAATCTAAAAAGCTTTTATTCAAAATAATGAAATTAAAAATAACAAATCACAAAATTCAAACATTACAAATGTTACAATTATTATCGTTATACATATAGGTTTTGATTGATCTTCCTCATCTATTTCAGTTTAATCAAGTTTTACAAAATAGCTTTCAAAAAGTAGTTAATCACGATCTGGTGTCGGTTTCTTTGTAGATTTTTTACCCCTGTTTCTCTCGGAAGATGAAAGATTTTTTTTCAGTTCCTCTACCATTAGTTCACATTCTCCAATAGTTGTGACGTAATAAATTCCATATTTTAATTATATATATTATATATATATATATATATATATATATATATATATATATATATATCTTGTGTTCAAATTTTCAATTGTAAATAAAATATTTACTCTCTATTCATCAATTCAAGATCAAATACATTTTTTAAAACTTGTAGTGGATGACACTTGATGTTAATACAGTTTTTCAAATATTAATTCATTACCTAATGAATAAATAGTAACACAGAAAAATAAGAGTCCAACACCATATACAGGAAGGAAAATCTCTCGTTGTGTTCCTGTAGCGCAATGGATAGCGCGTTGGCCTTCGAATCCAAAGGTAGTTGGGTTCGATTCCTACCTGGGGTGGTTTAATTTCTGAGAATGTGATTTATGAATGAATAAATAGTAACAAACAGAAATAATAGTTCAACATTATATATAGAAAGGAAAATCGCTTTCTATTTTGCCACTTAATATGGTGATTCTGTCATAAGTATATACATGTTTATATTAATATTAATTATTTAATAAAAAATAACTGAAATAAATTTTTTGTTGTTGACCAAAGTAGAAATTGACTTAATTTTTTTCATATTACTTGTTTTCTTTTCAATTTCAATAAATTTTGTTCTCGCAGACTATTTTATTTTTAAAGGATTCCAAAGAGGATCTTATATGCTGAAATAAACATATTTTCAGAAGTAACCTTTTCTTGCTTATATCATAAGCTACACAAGCAAATAAAAATGTTACATTTATCATTTGAGTTCAAAAAATGTTAACGGAACAAAATTGTTAAAAATAAACATTTATTGTACATGGCTTCAGGTTTAAAACTGCAGAAAATGAAATATTTCTGTAGTTATAACGATGTTACCATCGATTTCGAAAATGCATTTTTCTCAGAAAACTGTTTTAAATAAGATCTTTCCCTCCTCCGTCTATCCTATTTTTAATGTTATCAAATTCAGAGCAAAACAAATCACGTGTATTTTTCTCTGTCATCAATATTTTCGTTCTTATTAGACAAAGAAGATGATTCGATGATGGGGAAATGAGTTATCTTTGAGTTTTTTTATCTCTCTCTCTCTCTCGCATAGAAAAAGAGTACAGATCTTTAACTTTTAAAAAAGTTCTTTTGATTGCAATCATGAATAAAACGAACTGATCTTTGATTTTCTATTTACACAGATCACTTGGACCACGGCAGAAGAAATAAATCAAGGCTATATGAAGTAGAAATATAATATTTGTTATTTTTCTCTTGAATACTATTTCACTCTTTTTTTGAATCAAAGGAGAAATATATTTGTTGGTCTTCATTCGAAGAATTCAGAAGTAAATCATTATTTTTTTGCTTTGAATCTAAATACAGAAGTCATGAGTGGTAGTTCATTTGGTGAGTAGAACTGTTACACTACTATAGTTTATTGCTATCATGAGAAAATTTTATTTTATGTTAACAAGAAATTTTTTAGCTTTCTTTTTTTACGTTGAAAAATATACGCTCCCATCCATTCCTAAATCTTTTGCCGAGCAGTTTTTTAGGTTATCGAAATAGTGAAATTTACAAAACAGTCTATTTAGAGGTAGTTCAAAATTTTTTTCGAAAAATAATTAAATTATACAAAATTGTTTATTCATTTTTTTAAAAAATAGTTTAAAAATATAGGTATAAGTCTTTAGTTTTAACAAAAGGATTGTTCTATGTAAATAAACTATAATATAAATGCTTCCATTTTTATAATCGTTTTCTTTTATTTGTTTTTAAGGGTAGCGGAACACACATGCCCGAAAGAGCCAAACTAAAATTTAAGACTCCTTATTTTTGTGATATATATCTTCCAATATTTCTAACCAGAGCTTAGATTCTTTTCGTATGCCCAATGATGTTATTTTAATTATTCTTTACATCTACAAAGTTTTTTAGTTCAAAAGTTCTTTTTTCCCCTATTTGGTTGAACGTAGACGTAATCTTTGATATCTCGCAATATATATATTTTCATTTTTAAGTAATACATATCCCTTTTTTTTTTTAAAAAAAGTATTTCTTAAATATAGAATATTTTACAGACATATAAGAAATAATGCACGAAACATAGTCAACATTGATTTTTGTGAATTCTGAGTACAATTTCTTTGAAAGAAAATTATAGAACTTTGTAATTATATGAAAATTTTCTTTATATATTTCTCGTCTTTTTTCATATTTAGAATTATTTTCTTAAATAAATTAGGCACTCTCTCTATATTTAGAGAAAAATATTTTTGCTCACTATATGCATAGATATATTGTGCAGAAGTATAAGAAAATTTAGAAGCATAAAATGCAATTGTTTTCTTTAAAAAAAAAGTGTAACTTAATACAAAAAATCATACTTTCTAGAAAGTGAAAATAATAAAATACGAATGTTTTCCTGCACTGCACATGTAATCAAGACCTACCTACCTGTTTAATTTTTTTTTAATTCTTCTAAATTCTGATTATCTACTTTCTTTTTTAATGACATTTTATTTCTGGCCTCTAATGATATTTTATTATCAACAGTGCTGATTTAAGCTCATTTCGGGTCCTAGGCGCAAAAGATCTACAGGCCCCCTTGGCCCTGGAGGATAGAAATTTCTAACCTTCTTTTCCGAAACTTTTGGATTTTGGGCAGAATTACGTTTTTTTTTAAAAGGTGTTTCACAGTATTAAAATTTTACAAATATATTTATTCACTACGAAATGTGAACATATTTGTAAAATTTGTTCACTAAAAATTTACAATATGTTCACTATGAAATGTTTCTTACGATAACAAATTCAAAAAGAAGTAGAAGTAGCTATAGCAAAAACACATAGAATACATGTGATTCAAAACATTGCGGCAGTCTAAAATATAAAGTAAAGAATTTTGTCACATAGCTTGGAAAAATAGAATGCGAATAAATATATCTTAGAAGTAGAGTCGTTTTTCTTTCAAATTAAAAGAAATATAATGGTTTTCATACACACGAATACAAAAAGAACCTTTTCCTCTAAAATATTTCAAAGTGGGCGTGGTATTTTTCACAGCTAGAGATTGTTTTTACAACGAACGTAAAAGTGTTACATATTTTTGGAATTTGAAAAATATACACTATTTTTTTAAACTAAAAATGAAAATTTAATTTTTTGAAGGTTTATGGTGTTTTCGTACACTTAAAAACACACCAAGGAAAATATTTGACTGAAAAAAATGATAGGTCTCTCAGAATGTACTTTTTTGTATTATTTTCTTGAACTTTTCAAGAGTTTAGGCAAAGTTGGTAAAATAATAATTATATTTTAAATATAGTTTTAATGCAACAACTCTGTTACAACAGTAGCAGTAAAATATTAATTTTATGCTTTTGTATTTACGAAAATAAATGAAAAACTATTAACCCTATTTGAAACCTACTTAAAAATTACAATTGAAAAAATAAAAGCAATACGTTTTTTCCCTTTCACTTTATATTATTTTACCTTTTACTTTATTTATACATACTATTTTGTTCTTACATGGACCTTTTTTTTGTGTAGATCTTGATTTAACACAAGTTAACAAATAACTTATATTTTATTATTGTGCGATTTTATAAAATGTAACAGGATTCATCGAAATTCTGAGATACATATTTTTTTAGAATTATTTTGAATTTCACTTCGCATATGTCTTAAGTAACTAAAAAGGATAGCACATGAGTGACGTAACGGATAATATTAGGTCTCCCCCCCCCCGCAAAGTCAAGTTTAGAGCTCTAAGCCGTGCTTGGCATTAGGTTTGGGGACCCTTATAACCCTATCCCCTCGCAATGCGGGGGTTGCACGTTACGCCACTTGATAGTATAGTATGTCGGTAAGCCTGCTTTGGATTGGCGCTTTGATATTCTTTTCTTCCAGGGGTGTAGTTAGCGCCGTATCAATGATAGGGGCCCCCAAGCTTCAGGGGCCTCAAAATGTGTAAGCAAAGCATTGTAAATTGTAAAGCCCCCCCCTCAAGGAATTTAAATACGGGGCCCACTCAGGACTAGCTACGCCAGTGTTCCCTTCTTTCACTTTTGGAAAATTCAGAAAAATAAAACACAGAAAAAGATATATATTAAAGTATAATATATAACACACACACACACAACTTAAATTTTTATACAGAGAATATTTTTCAGAAACCTGCGATATATAACATTGATATTATAATTGAAATATATACCTTTTCAATGTTTGATGTAAATAAAAATTAAAATAATATTTATTCGCGAATATTTATTTAGCTGAAAGTCGTCATTCAGTGATCAACATATGATATATGTATGTATATCACATTTTATGTTAAATTGTATCATAAGCTTGGAGCGTGTCAATCCTGTGGAATTTGCATATAATAAAATGTATAGCATATAAAAATTATAAATTCATGCGTCTAATTGTATAAATTTTGTTGAATTACTGTATAAATTTTCAAGATTCCATAGCCATTTTTCTATTCTTCATAGATAAAATGTTTTCTTTCACACTAATTCTTGGAAAACGTACTTATCATGTAAAACGGAATTGGATATTTATTTATATGTTTTTGCATAATGGTGCACATTATGTGATGTTATCTGATCAAGTAGACGCCTCTATTGTAGTCTGTCTTTCAAATGAAACAACTGTCATCAATGTTGGTTAAACAAATTGATTCATATGAAATATATATTTAAAAAGTGACACAATATTATGGAGGTCAATCTCTTTAAATATTTCAAGCACCCTAAAACGTAAATCATTCTAAATACATTCATTATTTATCAAAATTAAGTGCTTTTATCATTATGGATATCAATTATGCATCAAATGATCAAGGTAAAAAGTTTTTAACTATATTTTATTTATATGGTATATAATTTAAAAATTTTGTTCAGAAAGTAAAGGAGAAAAATTAAATGGCCTAAAAACTTATCGTGGTGTATTTTCTGAAATCCAAATGACATCAAACAAAAAATTCCTATAAACTACCAACATATTTCAAAAATTTCTTAACACAATAATGGCAATAAGAATTTTAAGAATTTCTAAAAATGCCTTATGATTTTAATTTCATTTAATAACATTTAAATCTGCTCTGAAATTATTACAAAGTAAAGACTTCTTTTAATTGTTTTTTTCTCTTTTTAACTAGATTAATTGTGATTTTTTTACATAATTATAAATTTTTATCTTAACAAAATGTAATAATCAGTGGGAAATTACCTGAATTCTAATAAATAAAATGCACACAAAACGTTGATAAATTTTTACAGTCTGAAAAGCAAAAAATACTACGAGACGAAAATAACCCCTTTTGTAACAATTTTTTCTCTTGAGTTGGGAATAAATAATCTGATTATCTTGCGAAGTTATAGATATTGTGTAAAAAGTGTCATCAAAAAGTGTCATCTACTTCTAAGCAGTATTTTATCTATTAGCAAATCAGATGTTGACAAATTGATTTAAACCAAAGGTTAACATTCATATCAATCCATATACTTGAGACTTTCAAATTTTATAAGGATAAGATAAAAAGCTTGAAAAAAAAAGCTTTCAGCTTTTGCTATCATTGAATTGTGATGTGCATGTCATAAAAATTTCAATATACTTTTACGTCATTTCTATCTTGATGACAGGTTTTCCGTTCATGATCATATTTATAAAAGGCTAGAATACTTCATCTAAGAACTTTAATCCCTCGTAGATTATGGTATAGGTAAAGAAAAATACTACAAAAATATAAATAAAATACTTAATAAGGCTTTTGCTTAACATTCGATTGCCTCAGCCACGTTTCACATATTTTCTAATGCATTAACAGTGTAGGAGTTCACAGAAATATTTTTAAAGGTCAATAAATCTATAATAATTTTCGAAACAATTTCTATTTGTATTTGTCATTTTGTTGCAAAAAATATTCCTGATATTGAATTTTAAATTTTAAAGCCATTATATAAAAGAATACCGTAAAATTTCTAATTCATATTTGTTAATGAAAAATAATTCCAATATATAAGTACCCTATGTTTGTTCCAAGTTTTACATTGATCAGCTTATAACATCTAGCACGAACAATGTTTTACGTTATACATAATACAAGTTGAAGTTTATATAAATAAAAATATTTGAAAGAGATGTTATCCTCCCTTTTACAATTAGAATCGCCACTGGAAACTTATAAGAAAACAAAATCTACTTAAGAATTTTTTAAAAATAATGTTCCTAAATTTAGTTAGAAAAATTTAAATATATATTACATTGAAGAAAATAAATCTTTCTTGTATGAATTCAAAGCAGTTATACTCAATTGCTGAATAAAATTCAAGTTTAAATAATTTTTTGGATATTCACAGTTTGAT
Organism: Trichonephila clavipes; assembly: GCA_019973935.1. Lineage (NCBI taxonomy): Eukaryota > Metazoa > Arthropoda > Arachnida > Araneae > Nephilidae > Trichonephila > Trichonephila clavipes. The sequence continues at coordinate 8,615 of BMAU01015451.1, forward strand.
CATCAGTGCATTCATAAATAAAAAGAAAACTCCCTTTTATGCCTTTTTAAAAGGGAAACAGTCAATATTAAGATTATTCTCACTAATTCTAAGGTATCATTAATATAATAATTACAAACCGCTTCACTCAGATTTGGAGGAATTGAGGAAACTGATAATTTTTTTGAGTAGTTGAAGTATCAGAAAACGGATAGTAGCGGTTTATTCGTTACGTTAATATTTCTGAGGATATCAATCCATATCAGAATTGAACAAATAGTTTAAAAATGGAGTAATCTTCTATCGGCATATTTTAACTTTATTGTATACTTATTAGCAATTTCAGATATATCTTGTTGTTTTCACTTTGCTCTTTCACACGGTCTCGCCAATAAATAGCAAATTATGTTACTTATACAAGTTTTAAAAATGTTCCATCACTATGGAGAAGCAGGAAAAAAATCAATACAATTCTTGGGAATAATTGAAGAGTGCAACAATCTCACATGTCGTACTTATAGCTCGTGAATTGACATTCTTAATCCTTTATCTACCGCATTATGATTTACTGCAGTTTTTTCCATGCAATATTATTTTTTGGTTCACTACATTGCAAATTAAGGGATACACATAAACAAAATACTCAGCTTAGGGAAATTTAATCCGTTAGAGTTAATTAATTAATTAAAGATATCCAACGATAATATTAATTATATGCACTGTTCACTTAAAATAAGTAGTCAAATTGTTTTTTAAGGTCTTCATTAACATACAAAAAAATGAGACACTTAAATTTTGACATTAACTATTTTTTCGGGACAAAAATGATAATGTTCGCAATCCGCTGAAAACGCCGTCAGCTGAAAACGTAATTTCTGCTATAAAACTATTCGGCTTCCCCGCTAAAATACTCATCATAGAACCTGTCATATATCTCGGAAGAGTAGGTTTCAAAGAATATTTCTGCCAAGTATTGCCAGAATATTAGTAAAAATGGTTATTCTATGTAATTTTAAAGTGAGTTGTACTTATAAGTACCGTCGGTAGATAAAGGGTTAAACTTGCTTTGCATGAGTAGAACACTTTTCTTTCCCTTTATTATTATATCTCCGGTCATGTATGTTTTTGAATATACTCGTATAAATCATTAGCAACTAATAATTCCTTAGTAAAATAGTTATACAATCCTTGACCAGTTGCATCCTAAACAGGATAAAAACTTGGAATAACTTTTTAATTTCAATAAGAAATATATTCACAGAAATCAGTGATTCTAACAGCTAGTGATATTTGTTCAATCAATGTGGTTTGATTCTGGCGCACAGTCTAAAAAAACTCAGAAGTATTTGACTCACTCCAATCAAAATTTTTCACTTTTATTGACTTAGTAAGTAATAGAATGCCTGAGGTAATGATGTAACGGGTCTATCCGTGAAACTTCAACTAATCCTCTTAGAGTAAAATAATTCTTTTTAAGTGTATGTTCTATTGAAAACTTTCCCTGGAGAAGACATTATTTATTCAAATGAGTGGTTCTATTTAAACGTTTACATTTAGGTACGCGATGTTAGTTGACGGATAGTCGCTGGATGGTCGATTATTGCTAAATGGAGAATAAGTGATAAAATTGAGCTTAAGAATTACGACCGAAGGTCGTACAAGTAAGGGGTTTACGGTGAATTATAGTGTAGAAGTGTGTCCAGAGTGCTCCAAGAATAAGTGGAGAAAATTATGCTTTGTGATACCCCACGCGCTGGGGGTATCATGTCTTCATCATCCGCGCGATCTATGTTTGAGGAATGAAAGATGGACCACTAAATTCTGCCATAATAAAATTAGTTTATTATGATCTTAATTTATATACAATAAAACAACACTAGTCTAGGAGGCTTATGATCAGGAGTGATGAGACGCAAACCGCAATTCTGATAAATAGCACAATTAACCACTGAATCTATATTTATGGATTATTTCCTAACTTAATAGAATCCACTCTAGTCTTAAAGCTTAATCAAACAGTCTTACCCCTATTTCCTTGGCGAACAGCTATGGTCCTTAAATCATCACTATATTCTTCAATCCGACTTGCTCCGGCTAAGGGAATAACTCTTCTGGTCTCGGACCCACTTATTACTCAGCTTCACTGGCACTATTAGACCGACTCACAGAACTCCTAGAATACATCAACACTCTTCTCCTAGAACTTTACCTCACTTCACTTAGCGCTACTTAGTGCTCTATCTGCATAACCGCGCTCTCTTCTTGGGTTGGTTGGAAAGAATTGCCATTCTGGCCCCAAAGAAATCACAAGAGGATTAATAGAAGAAATACCGATAAAGCCCCGTCACAACTTGTTTGTTAAGTAGCCTTAAAGCCGTGCGATTGCTCTTCTAATTATCTACTTAGTGCATTTCCTTACTTTAGTTGAGTGGTTTCAGTCAAAGGGATAATAAATTTGAATTTAAAACTGGCCATGGCTGATCTTTACTCGAACCCCCAAACACCAACAATCGCTAGTCGGTGGTCACAATGAGGCAAGTTACTGTATTTTTAACTGTCATAATTCAGTATAATTTACCCGTTTTTATGTGAACCATTTTGGAACGAGCCCCGAGATTTCAGGCAAAGGTGTGTTTATTTTTGCCTCCAGACTTTCAAATTATTTTATCTTAATTCGTTATGGGCATGTTATGGAGTTATTTCTTTGTTCAGTGAACTGAAATTTTGTATTTTATTTGTATAATTATATTTTTCATTCCATTTAAAATCGTTTCAGGCATTAAACCAACAGAAAGATTTGAATACCTTCCCGTAAAGCGTTTTGGTCATAATTCGAAAATTTTTTGATACTTATTCATTATATAGGCGTTGGTGAAAGCCACTAGTTTAAAGGGAAGTAAATTATCTCATCAAAACTTTATTTTTATTTATTTTTTAATAAGGAAGAAAAAAGATTAATGATACAAATTTCAAGTATTTATATTTTTAAGCACAAAACAAAAGTGTATCGGACCCCCCCCGTCAAACACTAGATATATTTTACTCATTTATCTAATAAAATCATTTCTGTGATTAAAAGTTTTTTCTAATTAATAAATACTACCTTTTCTCACGACTTGTTTCGGTATTGCAGGAGTTTTCGACTATTTTTATATGTTACTTTAGCAACTGTTTAGTAGTTTTCAGTTCTTTGTTACATTTACAAAACTTATTCCATGACATAAATTATCTGATTGTTTTTAGTTGTTAAATAACACTAATTTATATTCCACGTAAATTTATATTCGACTATCACGAATTTTTAAAAGTCACGAAACTTTATTTTTCATTTCGCAACACCTTAAATTATTTTCTCATTCCTGTTCCCATATTTTATACAAATTTCACTCATAGTAGCCTGAGTCACAGTAGGCCTTGGCCCTCATGGGCTGTTGCGCTACTGAGTTTAATTCAGTTGACTCATAGTAACTAATTTATGACCAGTTTTCTGAAGGTAACAAATTAGCTACTATTTAGAAACTGCTTTTGTATGTTTTCCACTGACTTATAAAAATTAATTTGCTTTTTCAGGTACGCGGGTGCGAATGCACCAATATTGGCGAAACTTCGCTCCATCTCTGGAGAGTATGATGTTGGATAAAACTGCATCAATTATCCACATAGACGAACAAGAAGAAATATTTAGTTTGCTACCAAGTATTGAAAACAAGCGTGTGCTTGAATTAGGAGCAGGAATTGGGTAATTGAGTTATTAATCAGTATATTTATCGACAGATATTAATCAGTTATCTACAATGTTTGGTATATGCTACCGAAAGATATAAGTGAAAATGGTTTAACACGAAAGTGAGGGGGACTGAAATATTTTTTCGTGTTAAAGTATCCGACTACGTTCGGAACAGTGATTTTAAAAAGGCACATAAATGGATAATTTTCATATTTAGTGTCACTTAGATTAGAATACATGTATAAAATTGTTTTAAGGACATTGTGACAAAAAAAATTATTTAAATACGATATTTCGGCAAAAAATTAACTTAGAATAACCTTTTTTCAAAATGTTCTCCTTTTGTGAAAAATGCTTCTATTATAAAAATATTTTGCCTGTATATAGCTCAGACCTCTGTACAGAGGCCCAACTATGAATTTTGAAAAATTCGCATTTTTTTCTCAGTGTTATAACCAATTGAAATAATAACCGGCGTTTTTTTTCTTAAAATTTTTCCCTCTGTTGTCTTAAAACATGAATAAACCCACTTCTATGTTATATATTTCAAAAATTCTAGTTGAGCCTCTGTACAGAGGTCTGAGCTATATACAGGCAAAATATTATTATAATAGAAGCCTTTTTCACAAAAGGAGAATATTTTGAAAATGGATCATTCTGTGTTCATTTTTAGTAAAAATATTGTACTTAATTAATTTTTTATTGTAATACTATTCTTAAAAGAATTTTACATACATTTCCTAATCTAAAAGTGACACTAAATATCATAAATATCTTCCATTTATACGCTTTTGCAAAATCACGGTTCCGAATGTAGTCGGATACCTTAAAAGAATCTCAGGTTTCAGGATATTGCAAAATAAATAAGTAAAACATATATTCAACAAAATTAAGTTTATTAGAGTACATTTTATTTACATAGATACATATATGTGGTTGCATTAAATAAAAAAATAATAAAACAAAAGCATTTTCAAAAACTTAATGAAGTTTAATGCAAAATGTTCAAGTTTTTTTGTTTTCGATCACCCTCCTTGAGAAGCTCTATTTTCATTTTAAGTGAAATAGAAGTTTACTTTCTCCTGAATTCTTTGCCATTGTGCTCGTGATAAAATTCTTCCCCAAAACAGAAATAAAAATTTAAAAAACACGAACCAAATTCACTGACACTGAATTCCAAAGCCAACTGATGCGAGATTAAATATTTTTGTGTGGCATTTGTTGTAGTGGAGAGTGAAAGTATAGCTTATATAAAGAAAATTGGCTCATGTCACATGCTATTTCGAGGGTATTTCAAAGCCAAGTTAGCCTTTTCTATGAAACATGTGAAACCATCTCTTTCATTTTACTCTCCTCTTAAATCTCGCCTGTGCTTTAGGTGTTTTCCGAATTTGGTTCACTTCCAGAAGGAAAATCTTTCGCACTAAGAGAAAAAAAATGCATGAAAATACGTAGTACTTTGTCGGGACCGTTGCATTATTTTGTGTAAAACAATATTTTGTCTTAGTATTCGACTGTTCGGAACCGTGATTTTAAAAAAGCGCATAAATGGATAATTTTTATGATATTTAGTGTCACTTAGACTAGAATACATGTATAAAATTGTTTTAAGAACATTATGACCAAAAAAAATTATTTAAATACAATATTTTGGAAAAAAATTAACTTCGAATAACCTTTTTTCAAAGCGTTCTCCTTTAAAAAAAATTTTTCTATAAAAATAATATTTTGCTTATATAAAATACAGACTTCTCTCCAGAGAGTCTGAACTAGGATTTTTGAAAAAATCACATTATTTTTATAGTTACCACCAGCTGAAATAATTATCGGCGTTTTTTTCTTAAAATTTATCTCCTCTGTTGTAGTAAAATATAGATAAATCCACTTCTAAGATATATTTCAAAAATTCTAGTTCCGCCTCTGTACAGAGGTCTTTGATATATAGAGGCAAAATATTATAATAGAAGCAATTTTCATAAAAGGAGAATGTTTTGAAAATTGGTCATTCTATGTTAATTTTCGGACAAAATAATGTACTTAAATAAAAAAATTTTATTGTAATAATATTCTTAAAACAATTTTATATACGTTTTCTAATTAAGTGACACTAAATATCATAAATATTACCTGTTTATAAGCTTTTGCAAAATCACGGTTCCGAACGTAGTCGAACACCTTAAGCGTTTTCGCGTTAAACGTATTTCACTGTATCTCAATAGTAGCTTCTTTTCACCGCGTTTCAAGTGATTAAAATTTATTCGTATCCAAAGTACTTGCTATGTTTTTTATCGCATAAAAAGTGTATTATATTTCAAAGTCATATATTTTTTATAAAATAAATTAAATGTCCTTTGTTGAGACACAATTAAAAATACAGCAGAAAGAATTACGCATAGGCCAAAATACACTCTATAACAAAAAAAAAAAAAAAAAAAAAAAAAAAAAAAAAAAAAAACGACGCACCAAGAATGAGTTGTCCGATAGAAAGAAACAAAAATTGGTGGGGAGAAAGATCATGCACAGAATAGAAAATGATTAAAATTTCAGAAAAATTGAACGGTTTATTTCAGAGTTACACATAGTTACAAAGTAACGAGCTCAATAAGGTGTTGGCCAATATCTAGCCTGGATGCAAGCTGTCACACGCCGTGCAATAGAGTGATAAAGCACCCTGGTGGTCTCCTGCGGTATTTCTTGACCAATTTTCTCTAAATGTCGCGCCAGGTCATGAACATTCCCTGTTAGATGCAGTCGCCTTCCAATCATATCCTAGACATGCTCGATTGGAGAGAGATCTAGCGATTTGGTTAACCAAAGAAGTGTTTGACAAGGTGTAAGACAGCTCATAGCAACGCGTACCGAATGTGGTCTTGCGTTATTTTGCTGAAATCTGAGGCCAGGATGCTGCTAAAGGAACGGTAGCAACACAGTTCTCAGAATGTCGTCGACGTACCGCTGTGCTGTAAGTGTGCTCTAATGACGACCAAAGGGGTCCGGCTGTCAAAAGAAATGGTGCCCCAGACAATAACTCCAGGTTCAGGGAGTGTATGGCGTGCGATAGTAAAAGCAGGATCAGCACGCTGCCCTGGGCTTCTCCAGACACGTCCTAGAATATCGTAAGGACACAGTTGGAAATGGGATTTGTTGCTAAACACTATAGGTCAACAGTCAGCATGATTCCAATCTGATCGAGCTAAGCATCACTGTAATCTGGCTCGACAAGGTGCAGGTGCAAAAGGAAGGTGGCGTAGCGGTCGGTACGATCGTAAATCTCGCTCTATCAGCCGTCTGTGAATGGTCATGGTGGTTACTCGTGTGCGTGTAGTACGTCTGATGGTTGATAACGATCAATCAGATGCTGTGACAGCTGATCTGACAATCAATCTGTCCTCCGATCTGCTGTGGCCCTAGGTCGACCGCTACCATCATAACGCTGAAATCTGCCATTTTCCACCCATTCTTGCCAGCATCTTCTAATGGCCGCATCGCTTCGACTCATATGACGAGTGATTCTCCGATTTGCCCAACCTGCCTCTTTCAGTTCAATGATACGACCTCTTTCAAACTCTGACAATTACTCATAATGAGCTCTAATCCCTACCGAGATTTTGACCATCAGGCGGATGACGGATGATTTTGAAACCAGGAATCTAGGATGCGTCAGCATCCTTCTATCCTCTATCTGGAATTCTGATGTTCTTGGTTTTGCGAACTTGGCTTTGAAGAGTGGGGCGTGACTTCAGGAGAGGAGAACCAATGGTAGTGCAGGAGGCGTTGGCTATGGAAGTGATCTTTGATTGGAGGATGGTAGTGAGCTTATAAAAGTTAAATCATGTACTTTGAGATAGAAAGTGAATTTAAATAATTGAAAGGAAAAATTCGAAAAATAATTGAAAGAATTTTAAAATGTTAAGGAGAGAGAGTAAGTATTAAAAATATGAATAGGGAGATTTAAAAATTTAAATATTGTTCATGATAGCTTCTGCCAGAAGGCAGGTTTTTTCTTCATCTGAGTTTGCTGTTTTGAATTTTGAAAGTAGGTCGAGAATTTTGGGGTTTTTCTTAACTAAATTAGAGATTGTATTGAATAGTTCCAAAACTTGAGAAAAATCTGAACTGTTAATTTCTTGGGTAAGGAATCCACTGGAAGAGTTTTCCTTTTCATTTACAGTTAAATTTTCGGTTTTGGGAGGGGTCTGGCTGGGGATTTCTCCACTAACAACGTTAGCGAAGGAAATTCCCTCTTTTGTCCATTTACTGGAAAAGTTTTTTCTTGCAATCGGGTTGGAAAAGGCTGCGCCTTTTTTAGGTTGGGGAAATTTGGGGCATTTTGTATAACATGCCGAGTGACCGAAGTCCTGGCAGTTAATACAAAACGGGTTTTCTTGTCGCTCTTTGATATGACAATTTCTAGTTGCGTGGTCTTTGCCGCATTTAAGGCATCTTGGTCGCATATGACAGTTCGCGGCTGTGTGGTAGAAGTTATTGCAGTTGAAGCATTGGGTTATTCCTCTAACGGGGTAACCCTCAACTTTCACCTGCAAATAACCCAACTTTTTAATGTCGAAGATCTTGCTATTGTAATCATTTCTTGGGAGTATTATTAGAAAATATGGGAGGGATTTTTTAGTACGTTTAGAAATTAATTGCGTGCAGCTGTCAATTTTGAATCCTATTTCTTTTAAGTCGTTAGTAATGTCATTTATATTGGAAGAATTAGGGAGGCCTTTAATAACGGCTTTAATAGGTTTTTCTTTTTGTCGTTTAAGTATGTAAAATTCAAAATCATTATTCGCCTCAAGGAAGTGTTTAAGGTTTCTATATTCCTCGTGATCAGTGGAAAACATTTTAACAACGTCGTTTACGATTCTATTACGTAAGTTGGGGAAATTTTCTGAGATACATTTAATTTGTTCTCTAAAGTTATCTTTAATTTTGAGCATTATAGGGTGGGGTGGAGTAATTTTAGGTGTAACCACCTCAGTAGCTACTTTTTCAATCGGAGGAGGATGCTCAACATCCTGTTCAAGATCGGAGAAACTATTGTTAGTTTCTATGGGGTCCTGGGTAGAGGTAGGAGAGATCGGTCTGGCCGTCTTTTTGGGAAAGATAAACTCTTCCGTAGAATCCTTACCTTTCTGTTTACGCTTTTTGCTAAATTTTTTCTTAGATTTGCTATTGGTTTTAATTTTATTTTCAATCTTATTTTCAATAGCAGGAGGGGAGGGAACAAAAAATTAATTTCCTCTTCTACCGAAGTAGAGGGAATCTTATGATCCTGGCAGTCTGAGATAGTACATGGTGGGAGGGTTTTAAGCTCACTTACCATCTCCTCCTTTCTCCTGATCATGGCCTGGGTGCTAGAGTAGTACAAGTCCATGAATGAATTTCCGGGGCTGGGTGAACGTCCGTCCATCCCGTGAATCGATGAATGAAGAGCTGAGATACCTGTGACTGTATCTTTAAGTTTCTCGCAGGCGGAAACTTGATCAAATTTTGTCGGCGAGAAAGTTCCATATTATCGCTTGATTCGCTCATGATAATTCGAGAGGTCGTGGAGCTCGCAGGTGCGTGGTCTCCGTTTTTTTTTTTTTTGACCATCAGATTGAGAATCGCTTCTTATAGACACCTGTTGAGTGCGCAGTTCCGATGCGCTGTAGCTCTCGCTATTCATTCATTAAACACCAAATTTTAATCATTTGCATGTTCGGTACAAATGTCTCTTTGCATATGAAATTTCATTACAATCGGGCAACTCCATCTTGGCGCGTCGCTTTTTTTTGTTATAGAGTGTATATAAAAATTTCGCGTATGAACAAAAAATTTTTTTTTTATTTTCAGGAGATATACTGGATTGCTGGCATCGGAAGCGCATCATGTAACAGCTGTAGATTTCGTGGAAGAATATATAACTATGAACGAAAAAAATCATGTGCATTTAAATAACATTACATATATTGCTGCAGATGTTTTGGATCTACAGTTACCTCCTAAAAGGTATTTTTTTTATTTGTATCTAGTGTTCATGTTTGATGTTTTACTTAAAATATCAATATTGTAAGCAATCAATTGATTAACAATAAATAGCCAATAAACAATTAACACTTTATATATTGCTTGAAAACGATTTTGAATAATTTTTAATAATGAGTTAGTTTGAAAATTAATAAATGAAATTTTTCATTTTTTGATGTGAAAACTAAGACTTATTTGTATTTAAAATATTCTTCACACAATAGATTTGGAGTTGTATTCAGCAATTGGCTATTCATGTATCTAACTGATCAGGAATGTGTGGCGTTGCTTCACAAGATTTTAAAATGGTTAGATGATGGTGGATGTCTGTTTTTTAGAGAATCTTGCTTCCATTCATCAGGTATTTGTTTTAATGATATTTATTCCAGAAACTAAATGGGTTGTTAAACACTGCATTGCTCTATTTAGAATTTTAACTATACATAAACTGCATAATTATATTTTAATTGACAAGAAAACTGATTTAAAGGTATCTCTAATTACACTACACTTAAAAAAATGTCCATTAGAACTTCCTTGAATTTTTTTTTCGCATGTACAATGGATATATATATAAGAAATGTGATATTATATTTGTTCGTTTTTAAATTATCCTTAAGATGAAACAAAATTTTAATAACAAATCAAAAACTTGACTTGAAAATACTTTTATTATTCATAAATCTCAACCTGAGCAATAAGCAAGGTATCACAAACCGCAACGAAAATATATTTCAAAGGTGATTATTAGGGATTTATTAATGAATAAATAAACGATCATTTCTTTGAATTTTCGTGTATTTATCTATGTCGCAGGAAAATGATGAAATTAGGACTTTCATCGAATCCCTAAAGAAGATGATCAATTCACGCAAGATGTTAAAATGACGACTCTTTGAGGTCATTTCCCTTATATAAATAATTGATTTGATCAAATCTCCGATTTGTTTTAGAGCAATGATGAAAAGAACAAGCCAGACATTTTTTTAAAAAGATATGTGGTTGATATTTAGGGGATCGATAGTACTACCTGTATGGTTAGGGAAGTACAAGAACTCGACCCCCCAGATGTCTCTCCCCCCCTCCCCGGACAGCATTTTGCCAATGCAAATCCTAACTAGTTCGTTTCATCATTTCACTGAAACAGCTCAGGGTTTGATAAAATTACTTACTTTCATCATGGAAATGACCTTTAAAAGACGTTATTTTAACATCTCCCGTCAACCCTTAGGGATGATGTGAAATCCCTAAGGGATGGGGGGGGACACCTGGGGGGCGAGTCCTTGTACTTCCTAACCATACAGGTTAGGAATCGATGCCCTGAATATCAACCCCATATCTTTAAAAAAAATAGCTGACTTGTTCATTTCATCATTTCACTAAAACAGTTCGGGGATTTAATCAAATCACTTACTTACACAAGGGAAATGACCTCAAAGAGACGTTATTTTAACATCTTGTGTGAATTGGTCATCTCCCTCAGGAATTGGATGAAAGTCCTAATTTCATCATTTTCCTGCGACGTATAATAATTTTTTCACTAAGTATGAGATTGTATTATTAATTTGATCACTTAATTTGATTTTAAAAAGGATTTTTTTATATTTATTCAAATGCAATGATACAATGTATTGCAATTGTAGGCAAATTGTTTTGACTAGCGCGCCATATTGACGAAAATTAGATGCACCGGGTGCCAGCGGAAATCGCTTATACCCAGTACGCCACAGTGTGGGAGCAGAAGATACCAGAGGGGTGCATTTTTTGAAAATGAATGCATTCTTTATAAAAAATAATAAATATAAGTTAAATAAAACAATGGCAGTTATATTCAATATATTTATTGTGCTAATTTCATATTGTCTATAACTGCAAGCACATCTAATTTTAGAATCAGTTTAATGAGACAAATGTACCCAATCACATTTTTCTGCAATTTTTTTTTCTTAAAATTAAGGTTGAGGTTGCTTGTTTAAATTTTCATCACAGCCTTCAAGTTTATGTCAGCCAACTTGCATCTATATTTACTGTTGTTGATCTTTATGCAAGAAAAACTTTGCTTACAAATACAGTCCAACCTCTATATAACGAACCTCTATATTGCGAATTTTTCTATATAGCGAACTTTTTCCTGGAACTTTGAACATTTCACGATTTTCTTCGTAAAATAACCTCACTATAGACATACATAACAAACTTTTGTACAAAACAAACTTTTTCTTTTGTGATTCAATGCTTGTTCTCCCTTTTTTCCCCGAGTATTTCTGAAAAAAAAATTCAAGTTATTCTCTGTTTAACACATTTTATGGTGGGCATAAATCTTGAACTGCTTTTATTAGACCCTAACTCGCCGAGAGCTATAGAGTTCTGAACATTTCATCCAAGAAGTGCAACCTTTAACCCTCATTGTCCAGTTCACTAGAAACATCTTCGATATCCTCTTTCACCCTCAGCGAAGTGTCCCCGTGTTCTAATTATAAAATAATGTATGTTTAATATTACTTGTATACTTTAAATTATAAAATGTTGTAAGGCCCGTGAGGGTTGCCCTACTTCTACATTATCTTCGCGACCTAGAGGTGTGGGAGTGAATGAAGAACCAGACGTTGCCATAATCTTAATATCTCTTTATTAAGATTTTAACTTAAACAAAAATATGGGTATTAATATTCTAACTTAGCGAATCTGAGGTGAAGAGACACACAATACGTACTACCAAATAAGCGTGACCCTGATCACTATATCTAACTTTACCGTCTACTCCTAATCTCAGTAAATACACAATTCCTAGTAGTAATTTGAACAATCCTACCTCTATATCCTGGGTAAGCAGTAACTCACTCAAATCCTAAATGACGTGGCGGCTTATCTCGTAACGAATGGTATCCCCCTTGACTTGAATGCTCTGGCAGGAATAGATTAACTCTTGAGTGTCGGATAACTTTTCTTACTTTAGCTTAATCACTTGAACACTTGGACCTCGTATAATAACTTCCCGTAGCCACCCTGCTTACGCTAAATTTCTGCTATTTAAAAGGTTCTTAATTTGCACAATCACGCTTCGCTTCTGGATTTGGTTGGAAAGAATTTATCATTTAGGCCCCAAAGAACCCAAGAGGAGTCTTTAGTTGAAAATGCGATGAGCCTGTCACTATGTCCTTAAAATTAATTAATTTTAGTATAGAATTATTTTCTTAATATTGAAAATATAGTTCGACATTTTTGTTTTCCTCTTGCAGTTTTTCTTTCTTTCTTTTCTTTTCTTTTAATTATAATAACTTTTTTTTAATACATAGTGTTTATGAATTTAAAATTTGTCTTATGTGGTTTATAAAGTATATTAAAAGATGAACCTCTATATCAGGGTGTCCAACCCAAATGATCTTGCGGGTCACTTCGGAAAAACATTATAATCTCGCGGGACGCACATAAAACTGTGTACCTTTATATCAGATTTGGAACAAAAAAAACATTTATTGGAGTGAAAATTTAAAACAGAATGAATTATTATTTTTTCATTATTTTTCATGTTTACAGACATACATATAATACAGTAATGTTTAAAATATTACAGTTGCTATTTTCTTGAAAATTACAGTGTTCTTTTTGAATTGATCTTTCGTTACCCATTGCTGAAATTTGATCGTGCTGTCATTCGTAAAAGATTAAGTATACATTGTCCTCAGCAGCGCAGACAAAAATTTTTCAAGGGGGAGGTCCAGGTTCGAAAGTCTACCATTTTGCTATCATGCTCCAATATGCCACCCAACATATTTTTTTAATTTTGTCGATTTTCAGGAACAAAAACAATACAAAATAAATTATTAAATGAATAATTAGCATTAATTAATAAAATTAATTGTTAATAACAAATACATAATTAAATTTTACATAATATATACATAGGATTATAACCAATCGGAAAAAATCAAGCGCTATGGGGGGTGTCTGGACCCCTAGGACCACCTCCCCTTGTGTGCACCACTGATTGTCCTTTATCTTAACCGTCTTGAATATTTTTTTTAAACTCTAAAAAACAACTCTGACTGCCTCTTGCTTTTTGGGCACTCCAAACAGAAAAGGAGCAGAAAAACTAAAGTCGCACACAGAGAGAATCCTGTACCATCCATAGTAAAGGATATGCATAACTGCAATTCGAAATTTATTAAAAAAGTAATTTACTATAGTAAAATCAAATGTAACTGTTTGATAAAATATAATTCTATTTTAATCTAAAGGACATTTCTATTATCAAAAAGGATTTCTTTTAAAACAAGAACAGGTAACAGGCAAATACATTGTAGATTGGTAGATATATATATATATATATATATATATATATATATATATATATATATATATATATATATATATACATACATATATATGTAAATTTTCCCTTAAATAAGTTTCAAAATGAAAAAACTTTAAAAATCTGATGTTTAAAATTTTTTTAAAAAGAGTTGGCGAGCCGCGTGTTGGACACCCTGCTCTATACAACGAATTTTCCATATAACGAACTTTTTTCGGGATTTAACGACTTCGTAATATAGAGGTCCGACTGCATACACTGGTGTGCAAAAATTAAGGACGAAGTCGAAAAATTAGCATATCAGCTGAACGAAGAGGCAGAGCGGACAGAAAGACCAATCAGAAGATTAAGTAAGGTAATGTACGGTAGCACATGCGCAGATCTGCAGGTAGACGTAATTGGGGAGTGTGAGTAGAATAAAGCATGTTGTCGGTGTAAGATCAGTATTTCTGGCAAAGAGATCGCACGCCGTATAGCAGTTAAAATCACACCGAGTTGCTGCCTCAGCGAGAAATGGCGAATAATCAATCTGTTAGACGACATCTGGATGCTTTTACTCGAGGTCGAATCATTGGGAAGTTGGAGGAAGGCCGCAGTGTGACAAGTGTGGCTGCAGAGTTCGGAATTGCTCACAGCCTCGTTTCACGACTTTGGAGACAATTGCAAACTACAGGAACAGCTATCCGGGGGTTCAGTAGTGGTCGTCCACGAGGAACCACACCCGCAAATGACCGGTACATTGTCTTACAGGCCAGAAGAAACAGGCGGCAGACAGCGGGAGAAATCGCTAGACACACGACACAGGCGGCTGGACGACCGATATCGCGTTTTACCGTGGCCAGAAGACTGCACGGTGGTGGTCTGTTTGCACGACGCCCTGTACGGTGTGCACCTTTAACGCCTGCCCATCGGAGAAGGCGTTCTCTGTGGTGCCGGGAACACCGGAATTGGAGAGACAATGAATGGGGACGAGTACTCTTTACAGATGAGAGCAGATTCAGTTTGAGTAGCGATTCTCATCGCATACTCATCTGGAGAGAGCAGGGAAGCCGCAATCATCCCTCGAACATCATTGAAAGGGACAGGTATGGAGGTCGCGGTGTTCTCGTTTGGGGAGGCATCATGCTTGGTAGTCGTACAGACCTTCACATCTTCGACGCAGGTTCAGTCAACGGGACCCGTTATTGTAACGAGATTCTTCTTCCATATGTGCGTCTTTTTAGAGGCGCTATGGGTCTGCAGTTCCTTTTCATGGACGACAATGCACCATGTCATCGCACAGTAGCTGCCGAACAGCTCTTAGAGAGTGAGGATATTGAACGTATGGATTGGCCGGCACGATCTCGGGATCTCAATCCCACCGAGCATGTATGGGATTTTCTACGCAGACGCTTGGCAGCTCGTACCTTACCACCAGTAAAGATTCGGGAGCTTCGATTGGCGCTGCAAGACGAATGGGCAGCAATGCCTCAACAACTCAATGACACCCTCATTCTCAGCATGGGCAGACGCTGTGAAACCTGCCTAGCAGTCAGGGGAGATCATATCCCCTACTAAAGACCGGATGTTTCTTGCTGGACACCCATCACAGGGATGTTTCAGCCTTCAGTCGCATTGCGCGCCATGCTACTTTTTCAATCAAGCTTCTTTTTATCCCTCTGTGAAGGTCCCCTTGGACCTCACTTTGAGAACGAGAATAAATTGGAGTCATATAAGAACCAGTAGCCATTTTTATAAATAACTTTCTTTATTTGGTTATCTTTCCCAAATAGAATCAAATACTTTTAATAACAAATAAATAGAATTAGCTATATGAGGTTTAAAAAGGGACTTTCCTTTAAATTAACTTAAATATTTAATTAACAATTAGAATATTGATCACGCAGAGATTACCACGATAAGAGATCCCAGAATTATATTCTATAATGTTCCTATTGAACATTTAACTTTAATCTCACTCCTAATATACAGCTTTAATGAGACTTTAATTATAAATCAATATTTACCACACTGATTCTCAACTCTTCCTGAGATTAAATTATCCACCAAGAAATCTTCAATTATAAATCTCTAACTTCACTATTATACTTTTCTGCCTCAATCTCTCTCTCCTACTGCTCTAACTTTACGATTCCGTTTGACTTAAATACTTTATCTAATCTGCATAACAAGGAATCCCGTCCTCTTTTTGGAGCTGATTGGAAATAGGTAGAGAATTAAATTTCCCTAAAAAAGACGACTCAGAAGGTTAGTGATAAAGTTCCGTATAGATTTGTCCCACCTCTGATTTCTCTTTTAGTAAGTGTTGCTTGCATTACACCTGTCCTTACGTATTGGGGATCTTACGGTATTAAATGTGTTGATTTGGAAAGCTTTTGTACAAAGTTATATTGAAAAAACCGTCTCGTCCTTAATTTTTGCACACCAGTGTATGTCGACTCAAATGTAAAGAACAATTTTTCCTCAAATTTCTTCATGGATGGAAATTTTTCAGCTGATAAAGGTTTGTAAAAGTTCGTGTCATAGCATCAAACCTTTTTTTCACGCTGTGATCTGTATTCAAAGTCAATAAGTTCCAGCTGTAGCGCCTCAGGTGCTGTATCAATGTCAGCATTAATGGGATAACAGTACAAATTAAATTTAGGCTCAATTTTCTTAAGATCCTGAAATCTTCTTGTGACCTCGTCCTCGAAACTCCTCAGATGATCTCTTAGTAGAAGCATTTTCCGTTACTTTGTTTTCCTAATAAAGGATTTTCCCCCTATTACAGTGCTTCTCAAAGTTTCAATATTCGCGACCCAATATTCAATCATAATTTTTATCGGGCCCCCCTCCCACAATTCCATAAAGTAACAATGTATTGAATTCAATAATACTATAGTTTGCCGTTAAAGCTACAATACGACTTTAACCTGTTAAGGCTGTCTTCGGTTAAAGTTAAAGAATAGGACCAGAATTTGAACATTTTTTCAGATATAAAAGAAATGAAATATTAATATGATATTCTGGCTTCACTATCCTTTAGAGCAGAATTTTTTTATCATACTTCCCGTTTTTAACCGAGTTTATTCATTTTTTCTGGTATAAAATATGTTTCGCGTTTTTTCTCCTATACCATAATGTTAAATGGGCTATCCTTTCCCCTATTAAAACAAAAAAGAAAGTATTCATGGAATATTTTGGCAATTTTTAAAACACTTTATTGTTAACAAAGGTATGAGTTATAATATTGCAAATTTCCATAGAAATTGAGGCATTTTTTTTCTGTCTGAAAAGATGTTTCGCGTTTAGTTCAAACTCTCTTACTTTTACCGAAGACAGCCTTAAGTGCCACCGGCTTATATAAACGTCTTGCTCAGCCAAAGCGTTAATTGCACCGGAAGTATGTAATAATTCCAATAATTTAATCGGTAATAGCTCTTGAATTATTTAATGTTCAGTCCTTCAGGACAACTGTGTAATTAATTTAATTGGCTACCCGCCTACCGGGGAGTGTTAAAACTACATCCATCCACCTCCTAAATTACGTGATGTTCCGCTGAATATAAATAACAAGCCTCTGGAAAGCTCTCGCCTTTCTGCTGTTCGCTGTAAATATGTAGCCAGCCGGCTGCCGCGCTTTGTGTGTTGTTCTGTGTTGTTTGTAAGATGCATATGTGTTTCAAGAAGTACAGTAAATTGGAGTCAATAAATTACAATACTGCCTCGTGGATAATACAGTAATCGTCCACTCGCCAAGTAATATAGGAATGATTCATCACCGGCCACGCCCTACCTTTCGTTCGTATTAACATCAACCACTCGCTGCGACAAAATATGGCACACTATAAGTTTTCTTATTTCCCGTATATGTACGTCTTTCCGAAGTACGATCTTTTTCTGGGCTGTGTTAGCCATAAAATTATCCCGAAGGCTTTGGAATGTAATAAAAAGACATTGACAGTGTTTGCGAAGGATTTACTTATTTCATAGAATTTGTTTATTGTTTCCTTATCCTCTCCCCCAATACATCACATATGCGCGCCTACGTGGAAAACGGTAGAAATTGAGGAGATAACCGCGTAACGATTAATCGGCAGTTAAGGATTTAATTATATATCATACAAATTATCAAGATAAACGTTATATTTTGTATATAATTTTTTATGTATGACAAGGCCATGAGGACACTGGCAATTATTAAACTTATTCCTAACCTAGTATTGTTAAATAAATTATAAAATACATTGTTCAATACTGATACATTCATAAGTATATTAAATCAGAATAAGTGTGTATTTATTTTTTTTTATTATGTCAGAATGTATTTTGTTTGTTTACTTTCGGTAAATTAATATTTTTTAAATAATCATTTGTTTCCGACTTTTCAAAACGCTCGCGTCCCCCTCGTAGTTATCACGACCCCTTAGGGCAGGGATGGCGAACCAGTGGCACGCGTGCCATTAATGGCACGCCACACAATATTTTGGGCATGCCACCGATCAAGACGGTTTGCATTTTAATTCAACATAGCAAAGTTCAATATGAAGTATTACGAGAATCAAGAGTGATCGGTCGCAGTTTTCAGCAAAATTTTCTCAGTTCAAAGAATTATCGGAAACGCTCAAGTTTTTTATGTATCTCTTGATGTGACTTCATTTAATAAACTGAATTCATTCCAATTCTATTGGTTGTAAATTGAAAAATTTAAAATGCAACTGATTGATTTCCAGTCTAGTTCAATGTCGATTCAAAAATTTGTTACAAAAAAAAAGGAGAAAGTTAGAATTATTTAAAACAGAAAAATTACCAAGCAATATAAGTAGAAATGCCAGTAATGAAATTTTGGAAACATGGAATTCGATTCCAGATACATTTAGATGTTTGAAAAAACTGTGGCTAATGCTATTTTGATCATATTTTCCTCTACCTATGCCTACGAGTCATTATTTTCAGAGAGGAATAACATTAAAAACTCCCTTAGAAACCTTTTGGAAGATGATTCCAATTCAGCTTGCATTCTGGTAAAAGTTGCATCTTACAATCCCCTAATATAAGTTGTTTGTTATCTAATCTACCACAACAGAATTCTCATTAATGTTACTTTAATTTGAATTACTCGTATAAAAAATATTTACTACTATACAGTGCAAAATGTATTTTTTCGTTGTAATTAAAGAGTTTTGAGTTGGTATTATTTAGTTTTATTATTTTCTCAATAATCACAAGCTAAAAATTATTTGACGGCACGTCTATACCTCCTTAAACATTTCTTAAAGAAAAAAAATGGCACGTTGATCCAAAAAGGTTCGCCACCCCTGCCCTAGGGGGTGCTCCCCACAGTTTGAGAAACGCTGCCCTAATATTGATAAGTAAAAGACGAATCTTTGATCGCGCATGGGAAGGAAATCTGTGTTCTCAGCGGATTTTCTAACTAGCTTGGCAGGCCACATTAAAACTCTTTACAGGTCGTTTGTTGCCCACCCCTGATGTGACAAATGTGTTATGTGATGTGTGGCAATGATGTGTTAAAAGTGACAAATCCTTCGTATAAATTCTCAAAAACATTTAAATTAATTTAATTGACAAAAATATTCTTAAACGAAATAAGTTCAACTCAAGTATTCTAAAAAAGAACATAATCACAAATTTTTTACTCTTCTATCTTCTTACTCTTACTCTTTCAACTTCTCTTTCTTAATCATTGTTTATAAATCCAATGCGTTCTTTAAAAAAATGCTGTAAGCAAGAATAAATTTCAGTTGAAAATTTTTTTCAGAGCTCATAGAAACAAAATCTCAATTTTTTCAAAGAATATTTTCGTTACATTTATCAGAATAAAAAAAAAAACAAATAATTTTAAATTCTAAGCAAATATGTACCCTTAGCTCCGGCGTAAAACGCGCACCTCCTTTTTTACGAAGAAACCTGAAATGTATTCATAGCAATTCTGTTATGCTTTGATGTAATTTATTCGAGGTATTATCCCAAGTTTTTGAAAAAATGGTATGTTTCTAGAACTACAACCCTTTAAGTTCATAAAGCATGACATTTCTGTTAAATAGACTGTATTTCGATTGATATAGATGTCCATTTTTTCATGCTTATATCCTTTTTTTTTTTTTTTAAAGCTATCATTTTGATACCCGGCGTATAACGCGCACCCGTAAATTTCGATCGTATTTTTTTGTGTTAAAAGTGCGCGTTATACGCCGTATTTTACGGTACATAATTTTTATATAAAGCAAATTTTTTTATGTAGACAAATAAATTTTGTTTTAATTCCAGGCAATATGAGCCGTACAACAAATCCAACATTCTACCGAACACCTGCAGAATACGCCAGCCTTTTAGAATCAGCTTGGGTATCCACCAGTGATTCTATATTAGAGCCTTCAGAAGAGGGTTTTGGATACAAAACTATTAATGTTGGTTCATTGAGATCTTATATTAAGGTAAGTAAGATGTTCTATGTGATAAAAAGCAATTTTTTGAAATCGTATTTATACATTATCGCTTTTATGTGTTGTAACCATTGACGTAACGGAAAATATTATTTCCCCGGCAGCAAGGTTGGTATTTGGGCCCCAAACCCTTCTTGGCGTCAGTCAAGCTTTGGGCCCTCTAGAAGCCTGACTGGCACCAAGTATGTCTAGAAGCCCTTCGCTATGCGGGGATGTATGTTAGTAACTGGTTGCAATTCTTGTTCAACCTTCCTTTTCTCTCCAAAAGAGGGAGCAAGAGAATTGCCAAATGTTGTATTTGTATAGTTGTACTAATAAAGCACACATTTTTCGTGAATAACACAGACATCTATTTTCTGTCGCGACACAATTTGTAATTTTAAACCACGGTAGCCAAGTAATTATGACCCGCGAACTCGTGAGTACCGAACGAAAGGTATTATCTCATTGTGCACATTTTGATGTATTATATGATTCAGCGGCGGGATAAGTTTTTTTATCTATGCGTTGAAAATTTTTTTAAAAAACCAGTTTTCTAAACGGTTATTTTAGAATAACTTTCTTTCTTTTGCACTCACAATCCTACTCTTTGCACGGAAATGAAAATATTCGAAAACTGAACAGTTTAGTATCCGTTTCGATGAAATCGGATGGTAACTTGTCTCCTTATTCTTCAAAAAAAAAAAAAATGGCGAAAATTTTTTTCAAAGTCCCCACTTTTGAAACGGTTTTTTAAAAATAACTCTCTAGATAATGCGCCTGGAATAAAATATATTACTTCAAACGAAAGCTCTTTTGATTCTACACATTTTGATGTATTTTCATATTCAGTGGCGCGATAAGTTTGTTTTTTATGCGTTGAAAAAAAATTGGGCCATTTTGTGACCGTTTTTTTTCAATAACTTTCTTTCTTTTATACTCACGATCCTAATCTTTGCACCGAACGAAAGGTATAATGATTCTGCACACTTTGATGTATTATATTATTCAGTGGCGCGATAAGTTTGTTTTTATGCGTTGAAAAAAAATATAAAAAAACCAGTTTTCTAAACGGTTATTTTAGAATAACTTTCTTCCTATTATACTCACGATCCTAATCTTTGCACGGAAATGAATATATTTGAAAACTGAACAGTTTGGTACCCGTTTCGATGAAATCGGACGGTAACTTCATTCTGTATTCTTCAAAAAAAAAAAAAAATGGCGAAAATTTTTTTCTGTCCCCAATTTTGAAACGGTTTTTAAAAAATAACTCTCTGGATAATGCACCTGGAATAAAACTTATTACCTCGGATGAAAGCTCTTTTGATTCTGCACATTTCGATGCATTTTCATATTCAGTGGCGTGATAAGTTTGTTTTTTATGCGCTGAAAAAAAAATTTGGCCCGTTTTGAGACCGTTTTTTTTTTTCAATAACTTTCTTCCTATTATACTCACGGTCCTAATCTTTGCACCTAATGAAAGGTACTTTGATTCTGCACATTTCGATGTATTATATGATTCAGTGGCGTGATAAGTTTGATTTTTATGCGTTGAAAAAAAACAATTTTTTGCCTGCTTCGAGATCGTTTTTCTTCAATAACTTTCTTTCTTTTGCATTCACGATCCTAATCTTTGCACGGAAATGAAGATATTTGAAAACTGAACAGTTTGATACCCGTTTCAATGAAATCCGATGGTAACTTGTCTCCTTATTCTTCAAAAACAAATGGCGAAAATTTTTTTCTAAGTCCCCACTTTTGAAACGGTTTTTCAAGAATAACTCTCTCGATTATGCACCTGGTATAAAATTTATTACCTCGGATGAAAGCTCTTTTGATTCTGCACATTTCGATGTATTTTCATATTCAGTGGCGTGATAAGTTTGTTTTTTATGCGCTGAAAAAAAGTTTTGGCCCGTTTTGAGACCGTTTCTTTTCAATAACTTTCTTAACCTGTGGACGCTGACAAGTCGGGGTTTCGAGGCCTTGTGCCACTGAAGATCCATGGTATAAAGAGGTTGATGCACATTAAATTTTTCGAGAATAAAAGTCCTTACATTGAGTTATCTATCAATAGTATTAAGTTAACAGGAATTACCTTGGTGACAAAGTTGGTTGACTAATTTGTGACAAAAATAAATGCTCTTAGAAAGTCTAGAACAGGGATGGCGAACCAATGGCACGTAACACAATTACTTGGGCACGTCTACGATTAAAACGGTTAGCATTTTAGTACAAAATAACAAAGTTCACTATGAAGTACTACGAATAAACGCGAGTGATCAGTCGCGTTTTTACAGACGTATGCCAACATTTAAAAGAATTGAATGTAAAACCTCAAGACACAAATAAGAAATATTGTCTTCAAGAGGGATCTCAATGCTTTTGACGCTAAATTGCATATGTTCAGAAACGATATTATTACAAGACACTACTAGTACTTCCCGAACTTGAAAAAATCAGACGAAAAAAAAGTTATTCAAGAACTTATTTCCATAATTATTATGTACCCTGACGTGACTTCATTTGATAAACTGAACTTGTCCCAATTCGATTGGAAGAAATTGAAGAATTTGAAATGCACAACTGTGTGCTTGATTTCCAGTCTAGTTCAATATGGATTCAAAAATTTATTAAAGCAAGAAAAATGTTGGAATTGATTGAAACAGAAAATTAACAAGCATTATATATATATATATATAAGTAAAAATGTCAGTAACGAAATTTTAGAAACATGGAATTCGATTCCAGATACATTTAACTGTTTGAAGAAGCTGGCTCATGCTTTTTTACCATATTTTCCTTTACCTATGCCCGAGAATCATTATTTTCAGAGATGAATGACATTTAAGACCCACTTAGAAAACCATTTGGCAGATGCCTCTTATTCAGCATGTGTTCTGTTAAAAGTAACATTTTACAATCCTAATGTAAGTTATTTGTCATATGATCGGCAACAACAGAAGTCACACTGATGTCACTTTAATTTGAATTACTCGTATATCTAAAACATTTACTGCTATACAGTGCAAAATGTATTTTTTAATAGTAAATAAAGAGTTTTGAGTGGCAAGTATGTAGCGGTATCTAAATAAAAAATCAGTACTTAGACATCACGCGAAGACGATCGTTTTAGCGTGATCGATAAAGTACTGGCGATCGGAACGGAAGGTGCCTGGTTCGATTCTATCCTATTTAATTTTATTATTTCCCCAAAAAACACGTCAAAATTATTTGACGGCACGTCTATACCCCATTAAACACATTTTTAGAAAAAATGGCACGTTGATCTAAAAAGGTTCGCTACCCCTGTTCTAGAAAGACTTAGGATGATTATTTAACGGGAAAGTTCTAGAAGCCCCTTCAAGTGTCTCTTCAGAATATGTAAGAGCGATGTTAAGCAACCGAGGTGTCAAAGCTTGACAGGGACTCCGCGTATCATTCGCCTCATGTGATATTGTGATTAGGGTGTATTGTAATGTATGCGATATCGTGATCCTGGTATTGCTGTCTAAGTCTGAGTTTGAGCTATTGTGCATTTTACGCGTGTTAATTGTTTCCTGTTAAAAGTAAATCTATTGTATTTATTTGAGAGTTTCAGAATGTGCTGCAATTTACTGCGAAATAATTTACCTGCTAATTGCGTGTACCTTTCCTGCATTTGAAAGAGGCTGCATACCATGTAATTATATCCACAGATTAACATGCCTAAGGTTCAGAAACATTAAAATCATAGAAGTAACCCCAAAATCACATACATTATATGAGTGATTTCTACACTGTAACTTTTATACTTCAAATTTTACACATTTTGTGAAACAAATTTATTCTTCGGTAAATTAAACTTAATCTTTTTGCTAATCAAATTCATCCAGATATTTTGTAGCCATTTTCAAATAAATTTCGGAAAAATGGTTAAAACCTTTGCATTATATAGTTTTTTAACATTAGTAACAACTATTCTATTTATAGAATTGATATAGAAACGCATCATAAAATAAGCCTCAACCGTTCTGTGCCAGTGATCAGGAGATTTCTCTCTCTCTCTCAAATACTTTTTTACCTCCTTTCGCAAAATAACTCAATGCAAACATAAAAAATTTCATCTTTTATAATTTTGTAACTAAAAACTCTGTAGAAATTAATTACATTTTTCAAAACAGCTTCAAGGAAAATTACAAGTGGTTTTGTTAACACTGGCTTATGTAAATCTTGGATTCCTCCGATGATTTTTAAAACTAATACAAATAGCATGTTTAAATTGACAACATTTCAGTAAAACACATGAGTCACACGAGGAAAAATTTTTGTTATTCAATCGATTAGAATTCTCTAAATGTACTCACTGTCGCCGCACTGCCTAGAGATTTTTATTTGTTTTCTCGATTCACTTATATACTGAAAGAGCTCAAAATATAGAAGACTTATAACTATAACTTACAATATCCTATAGAGAGAGAAAAGCTGTATCAATCGAATAAAAAAAGAGCATAATATTACGCATGGGGGAATCGTTAGATAGATTGTATTACTCTTATTTGCTCGGAGTTGAGAAATCGATTATTTTCACACTCACACTCATCTAAAGAGCAAGTCAAACGTGATAGTTAAAATAGTAAGTTATTTTGTACTTTTTTAGATAACATAATTATCTGTATTATTTCTTATTTTATGTGCAAACTTAATAATTTTTGCTATGATTTAAAGCTATTATATATTTAAAATTATGTTAATTTTTTACGTTATATTTTTTGCTCCATTTACAGTAAAATTTCTTGGCAGTGATACTTTCTGATTCTATTTTGAGGAATTAGATTTTAAGGACGCCCCCTATTGATTGTTTTATCGATCGATGAAATGTAGACCTTTCAATAAACGATGTGCATAAAATATTTTAGTTTATTACATATTAATTTAAATTCTTATGTAAACAGTTCGTGTTGAATTTAAATAGAAAGGTTATTATATTTTAAATTCACGAACAACGAGCAAACAAAGAAAAAATTCTAAACTATATTTTTAAAGAATTAACTACAACAATAAAAAATTGTTTTGCTTATAGAAATGAATCAAATTTTGAAAGCTAAATTTTTCATCTAATTCCGATGAATTTTTTAAATAGATTTATTATTTGAAATATTACATTTTTAAAAGAAAAGTTATGCCCATCTCCACTTTAATGTTTCTTTATTTGCCATTGTGTGTGTACGCAGGGACGTCTTAAGACTCTTTGAGGTGCTGGGTCCAGAGAAATCTTAAGATTTTTTGAGGCCATGGCCCCTTATGCAAAAGTAGGCCCTACCTGAGATCTTTAAAAAAAAAAAGTAGGCATTATCATTCATTGTCAAATACTCGTTCAAACGGTAACTTTTGAAACAAATAAATGTGCACGACTCACTATTTCAAAAACCTAGGCACAAACCGGCTAGACCAACGATACTTGACCTGCGGTCCATCGAGCTTTTCTAAGTGGTCTGTCATGTCCCATTGCTCTGAGAAATTTCTTTATTTCAGAATATTGTACTAAAAATTTGGTGGGAAATCCCTTATCAAGAAATCATTATGTCAATTTTGCTTTTTGATATCGGTGTCGTACGGGTACGAATTGATATTCTTTTTCTATTTAGAACGGTTACGATTAGTGATAACAGACAACAGTGGAATAGCGACACTTTTATGGGTAGAACTAGTATTTAACTATCTTGCAAGCGAAAAATATTCCAAGAAAATATATCGTTTCAAGACGATTGGGAGGTTGACTATTTTGATGTGAAAAACAAATTTGATTCAGTAATTGTTTGATTTGTCACGAAAGTGCTGTATTTAAAAAATACCAATAAACAGGAATCATTCAATGCCACTTTTCTTCGAAGATCTTTTTCAAGAACTGATGAATAGGCTTTCTCTTGAATAATCTTAGCAACAGCAACAAAGTGTTTCGTCAGTGGTAACATCACAGCGGTAATCAAGACATCCCATGAAGTTTGTTACATTATTGGTAATCATATGAAACCGTTTACTGATGCAGAAATTGTGGAGTGTTTCTTAAATGCTTCTAATTTAGAGTTAGTGCCAAAAATAAAAAAAAAAAAAATCATAATTGAAAAAAGCAAAACAGGAGTTATAATATTTTGATCAATTTTCCACATTTTAAGTTTTTGATGTTACCTTGGTCTTAAAGCATTTCTCCCCCGCATTTATCTTCATGTTGCGGCCCGCATGAAATAGTGAAATAACTAACATATGTATGCGGCCCCTTGAAAAAGCTCACAGATGTATGCGGCCCAGCAGAAAAAAAATGTGAGTACCCCTGGGCTAGACCGATGACCGCGTTTCGACTATGATTGAATGGTTGAGTTGAATGATTGTTTATGGTATTAGGCCTAGGCCTAGACATGGACAACGGTTATCTTATAATAACTGGCGGCTCACTACGAATCGATGCTTAACAAAGGCGCCTCAAAAATGATTTTATGAAAGTGTCTTTCGAAAATACCTAATGTAGTTAATATTACCTGAGAGATAGGAGTGTTTAAATTCAATATGTAACGTAAAATCTGGCGTATAACGCGTACTTTTAACACAAAAAAATAAGATCGAAATTAACAGGTGCGCGTTATACGCCGGGTATAAAAATGAGAGCTTTAAAAATAAAAAACGAGATGAGAATAAAAAAAAAATTGACTTCTACAAAGATCGGAATATTGTTTATTTAAAAGAAATTTCATACCATCATAAGAACTAAAAAGGTTGTTTTTCTAGAAATATACTATTTTTTCCTAAATCTCAGGATAATACCTCGAATATAAATGGCTTTAAAACATAATAGAATTGTTAACGAACATTGCAGGTTCCTTCATAAAAAAGGGGATGCGCCTTTTACTGCGAATATACCTTAAAATTTAAAAATGCACCTCGAAAGTATATGTGCACGTTATATACGCCGTATTTTACGGTATTTGGGGAATTTATAAGCTTTTCAATTTAAAAATAGCCTTACAGAGTTTAGAAAAACAAAATAGAGGAAAGAAGTGATTTTTGTGTCTATTTGCATTTTTATTAATGTTTTACTTTTTACTCTTATACAGGTAGATGAGTACATAACGTCAAAGTTAAGTGTTAGACAAAATATGAAAATTTCTCCAGAGGGGCGGCTCATTAGGTCTTTGCACGCAGGCGACCTATACTCTAGAGTGAGTGAGTGAATTTGGGTTTTTATGGCGCAAGAGCCAAAATTGGCTATACTGCGCCACAATAAAATCTATCCTGGTTAAACGACAATAAAACCCCTGAACACTTAAGTTTTCCGCTTTAGATTCATAAATTCCTTTCAAAAAATTTTAATAGGCTAATTTAATATAGTTGACTAGCTAGTAATTAAAGAAAATATTTTGAATAATAGGAATCTAAATTAATAAAGAAAATAAGACTTGAAATTCTACACTTTTATGGTGTTAAAGTAAATCAAAATTTTGACAGATTTTTAAGAAACATAACGTTGATCACATAAAAGTAGCTTCCATTCAATTTCCTTTGGAATTTTATGGGCAGGTGAATGAATAGAAGACCGAGATAAAACGTGATAAAAAAAAACAATGAAATTTGACACATATGCCAGTCGAAACATAAAGCTGACTTTGTTCATTTGAGGGGTATGAAAACCCATAAAACCAACGCAAGTAATTGTCTAACGTGGCCGTAGCAGTTAAGGGGGAGCAATCGATGAAGAAATAAACAGCTAACTCATAAAAATGTTTTTAAGTAAGCTACAGAACTATTCCTTTTGGCAAAAAATATGTAAATCCGAGTCTAAAGTGTATATAGTTTCTTTTTCCAATTACAAATAGACGAGGCTGACACTTGTGCTTTTATCTAATTCTTTTTTTTCCGATACCACGTCGCATGGCTTCTCAGATTCATTCGAATTGAACATGTATCGTCCAGTAACTCTCGCGAGAATTATGTTCGCGTCTTTCAGTAGTAAAGTTGCTGTTCTGTTTACTTGTTACCTAAGCTCATGTAAGTTAATTGAGCTTAGAATTAAACGCTTAATTTGGAGTTATTCATAATACATAATTCAATGTATAACACAGTGTATTATTAAATCAATACATCTTACAATATGCCCAAAAAACCTTAATTAAAAGTAAGTTATACTTTTCTGTTAAATGAAACAGTGTAGGCAGGACAAATCCTAGGGAAGGGGTGGCGAACCGTTAGGGATCAACGGGCCATTTTAACTAAAGAAATGTTTAATGAGGTATAGATGTGCCATTAAATAATTCTGACTTGTGATTATGGGAAAATAATAAAACTAAATACTAAGATCACAAAACTCTTTTATTTCCTTTGAAAAAATACCTTTTGCACTGTATAGTTGTAAATGTTTTAGTTATAAGTGTAATTCAAATTAAAGTAACATAAGTTTGAGTTCTGTTGTTGCGGATTGCACGACAAATAACTTATATTAGGATTGTAAGATGTTACTTTTAGTAGAAAGCATGCTCAATTGGAGTCATCTGTGTTGTGTGTGTGCCCATCGGTTTTTAAAAAATTAATTATTTTTGATGTAGTTTATACTTTTTAGACAAGAGGATTTGCCATTTGTTTCAAAATGCCGTTTTACAAACGCGCGCGAGCAATGTTCTGCATACCTCTATTCCAGAACATAAAACACACACTGCTTTGTCTCATTCACTAATAAGGCCATATTTTTAAATTCACTTCTCTGTTACACTTATCTTGCCCTTTTTATTCGTTTGCTGAGCTAGCCATGTTAAATAACACTTAAAAATCATAAATATAACACAAATTATTTTTAAAATACAGTTATGTCAATGAAATTGACTATGTTATGCGCAGACAAACTTTGCATCATAAGCAATTGTAGTCCACAACATAACTAGGGCAAGACAATAACAAACGATCCCGCCGCACCGCGACCGATCATTCGCGTTTGTTCGTCATACTACATAGTGAACTTTACTATTTTGAAATAAAATGCAAAACGTTTTGATCACCGGTGTGTCCAAAATATTGTGCCGCGTGCCAATGGCTCACCATGCCTGTCGTAGGGGGTGTGCAAAGACCTAATGTGCCACCCCTCTACGAAATCTTTCCTATTTTGACTAATACTTGATGTTGACCTTAATAAACTCATCTGCCTGTATCAGAGTAAAAAGTAAAACATTAATAAAAATGAAAATAAGCACAAAAACAAATTGATTTCTTCTATTGTTTCTCTACACTGTGTAAGGCTGTTATTATATTGAAAACACTTAATTTCCCAAAATGCATATTGAATTTAAGCACTCCTGTATCTTAAGTAATATTAACCATATTAGATTGTAAGGGCGCCCCCCTCTCGGGTGTCCTTCTCCTTGATTATCTGCGTGAGCTAGAGGTGTAGGGATAAAGGAAGAACTAGAAACTGCCATGATCTTAATTTGCAGTTTACTGGAGTGCAATGGTATGCATCTTGACCCAAGGGCTCTCTGTCACGTATAACTTCTGTTGGCTGTCACGTAACCTTTCCAAAACCTCTTCACGCTTGAATCACGGATTATCATAACATTCCTCAAATTGCCATCTCGCTTACTCTAACTTCTGATATTTAAAAGCTTCCTAATTTGCATCTTTCCTTCACGCTTCACTTCTTGGGTTTGGTTGGAAAAGAGTTGCCATTAATTCTGACCCCAAAGGACATGTTAATGAAAAGACGCGTGAGCCCGTCACATTTTCGTAAAACAGTTTTCGCAAATATCATTTTTGAGACTCCACAGTGAGCCGCTGTTCCGCGGATAATCAAAAGAAGGAAAAAAAACCCCATTTCAACTGCGGTATTGCCTTCTCTGCCACAAATTCTGCGATCAAATGAAGGATGTGTGTAAAGAGCAGGGGCTTAGCTACCACCATGTCAATGATACGGGGCTCCCAAGCTTCAGAGATCTCAAGATGTGTCAGCAAAAAATAATAAAACATTAAGGGACTCCAAGGAAGGGCCTCCTAGGAATTTTTATACAGGGCCAACTCATGTCTAGCTACGCCAGTGGTAAAGAGAGTAGACATTAATGGACAATGTGTGTAAAAATAGAAAATAGAATGTTAGTGCACAGTGTGTACCAACACACACTGTGCACTAACATTCTATTTTTCTTAAACTGTGCTATGGTATCGGAAGATCGGGACTTGATTTTTCCAATACTGGAATATGCACATTTCCATATTCGTTGAAAGTTATTTGGGTATATTTAATTTTATGCCTTTCGCGCTAAAATAATTACTAAGCCATAGCTTTTTTAACTTTTTCGTAACATTAAATTTTATGTTTGTGTAGTATGGAGTAAATAGCACTTGTGGTATGTAAGGGAATATCGTATTTATATACATTTGATGCAAAGCGATAACTGTCAATTTTTGTGCGTTAATCGAGGAGAATATGAAATCCAATTTGAAATTGAAAATACAGTCGAACTTCTATGTAACGAAGTCGCTAAATCCCGGTAAAAAGTTCGTTATATGGAAAATTTGTTATATAGTGGTTCATCTTTTAATATACTTTATAAACCACATAAAACAAATTTTAAATTCATAAACACTATATATTAAAAAAAGTAATTATTCATACCTTTTTTAAATAAAATATATATATATATATGTTTATTTTATATATCTTACCCATCAAAAAAGAAAGAAAGAAATAAAAACTGCAAGGAAAACAAGAAAAAGGAATGCCGAAGAATTTACTGTATTTTCAATATTAAGAAAATAATTTTATACTAAAATTAATGAATTTTAAGGACATAAAATGTGTTTAAGAGAGAATAACTTGAAATTTTTTCAAAAATATTTGAAAAAAAAAGGGAAAACAAAAATTGAATCACAAAAGAAGAAGTTCGTTATATAGAATACAGAGAGGTTATTTTACGAAGAAAATCGTAAAATGTTCAAGATTCCAGGAAAAGTTCACTATATACGAAAATTCGCAATATAGAGGTTCGTTATATAGAGGTTCGACTGTACTTAGTCCAGTAAAAGAAAAAAGAACGTTTTATATTATTCGATCCCTGTGACGTAACGTACACCTCCACATCGCGAAGGGGGTAGGATTCTCGGGCGCCTAAAGAGACTGACTGCCGCCAAGTACGACTTGGGGCCCAAAACCTGTCTTTGCAGAGGAGCCCTAATATTCTCCTTTACGCCCCTGTTCGATCCTACAATCGAACTGAAACGAGAAGAAAAACACATTTCAAGTATATTTTTCATTGATAAAATTTATTTTATATATATATATATATATATATATATATATATATATATATATATATATATATATATATTCATCTTGTATTCTTATACAAGGTTCGGTCAAAAAGTTCCCGGAATCGGTCAATTACAAATTATTAAAAGATAGAACAATAATTTAATCTTATTGGCCTTCAAAGTAGTGCCCTTCTGCATCCACACACTAATTCTAGCGTTCATATACCGTAAAATCCGGCGTATAACGCGCACTTTGAACACAAAAAATATGATCAAAAAATACGGGGGTGCGTTATAAGCCGGGTATAAAAATGATAGCTTCAAAAATAATAATAAAAAAAAAATTAAAAAATAATAAAAAAAAGATTTGACTTCTACATAGATTGGAATACTGCTTATTTAAAAGAAATGACATACATAATGAACTTAATGGGTTGAAGTTCTAGAAGCATACTATTGTTTCAAAAGCTTGGGATAAAACCTCGAATAAATGACATCAAAACATAAAAACATTTCACGCATACATTTGCGGTTCCTTCGTAAGGTAGGGGGTGCGTGTTATACGGCGAATATACCTAAAAACTAAAAAATGGAGCTTGAAAGTATAGGTGCGCGTTATACGCCGGATCTTACGGTAATTGTTCAAAACACTCCTGGAATCCATTTTTTGAGAGGTCTTTCAGCTGCTTCGTCACATTTTGGATTACTTCACCTGAATCCACAAAACAATGTCCTTTCAACTTCATTTTCAGCCATGGAAACAGGTAAAACTCGTCTGGTGCTGGAATCGTTTCCGTAATGCTTACTTCAGCATCTCGAGCATCTCCGAAAGTGATTTCTCGAGCACAGCACATAATTTGATGTTTCTACGCTATTCCAAAGACGACATTGCAAAATCCGACGAATGAAAATCTTGCTTTGTTAGAAATGATTTGCAGCTAAGGCCAACAGTACAGGAAATGAATTCGAGATGGCTGTGCGGTTTCCTTATTAGTGCTGCCAACCCCCGAAACAGACATCCCCCCCCAATGAACACCTTCGTGAATGCAGGGGACCATTCCGGGAACTTTTTGACTAGTAGTATATATTAAGTCAGATTTTAGAATAAAGATTCCTAAATAAATTTCGCTTCAATTTTTTAATTTAAATTCCACCACAATTTTTTCCTTTCCT
The DNA here is from genome assembly GCA_019973935.1 of Trichonephila clavipes. Taxonomy (NCBI): domain Eukaryota; kingdom Metazoa; phylum Arthropoda; class Arachnida; order Araneae; family Nephilidae; genus Trichonephila; species Trichonephila clavipes. The sequence goes on from BMAU01015451.1 coordinate 41,508, forward strand.
CTAATTACATTTATTTCCAAGTCTCATCCATGACATTAACTTTTGTCTTCATGCGCATATACATCCATGTGTGTTGTGGTAATTAGATTTTGAAAATAAATGTAGTATCTCATTCATAATTTATTTTTGCTTTAATGTAAATGATTTAGTATTGGATCGCATAACCTGTAAAATAAAAACATTTATTATTTGCATGAAAAATAAATTTTTATATCATACAATATTATTTTGAGTTCAAACACATTGAAAATATAATTTCGAAAGTTTAACGAAATCGAAAATTAATTTTCTATAGATAATATTTATTTAAAAAAGACTTTTCGCGACGTTTGTGTATTAAGTGCAGAAAACGAAAAGCACAAATTTTATTTGCATAAAAAATTATTTTTGATATCTGTTTCTTATTTTTCCCTAGAAGAGTAACAGTAAAAATTTTATAAATATTTTAAGAGAGTATCTGTCTCTCAAATCTTTCCAGACATAAAAACTTATACAATTTAGAATAAACATGATTGTGTGAATTTTAACATAGATAAATCGAAAGGTTATCGAAAGATTTCTATTCATCTAACAAAGGAGTGAAACTTTCTTGCTGATGATAGTTACTTTTTATCTCTGGTGTTAAGCGATGAGTATCTGTGAGAGGACTTCAATCTCATGATAAACTTCTGATTACAGATTTTAACCCTTTGTTGTATACGAATTATCTGAAGAAGTTAAACACAATGTTTGTGTTTTACCCGTCTAAAACAGCTTCAGAAATTTTTTTAAAAAATTATATTCAAATTTTGTTTTTAATAATTGCTACAATTTGTTTACTACATTGGCTCGAGATAGTGAGTGAAGCTGACCACTGACGTAGCTAGTTCTGAGTGGGCCCTGTATCAAAACTCTTTCTGAACCTTTTTTTTAAAAAGAAGGCCCTGTTAGTAGTACTGTAGTTACACATATTGGTGCCCCTGCAGCTTAGGGGCCCCGTATCATGGATACGGTGGTAGCCACGCCCTGAAGCTAACGCCAAACATCTTTGGGAAACCGAATGCGAAATATGGGACTCCGTCCCATTTCGAAAACATTTGTGGCCTTGTGATGGAAAGGCCTGGATTGAGAGGCAGCTTCCGGATTGGTGGACTGGAAGGAGCAAGGGAGTGTGGTGGCTACGGTGACTGCTTCGGTGGATAGTGGTTGAGAGTTTAATTAACATTGCACTCTAAAGCAACAAGATGGCTATTGGCGAAGGACTTCGTAATTTTGAATCTCAGTCAAGTGAGGAGGATAACACCTGAGCTGGCATCCCCTCTCCAAGTGAGTGAGAGAATATTAACGCCGCACTATTCAACTATTCGAGGGATTTTGGCGATGGACCTCGGAATTTCGAAACTTGATTAAGTGACGAGGACGACACCTGAGCTGTCATCCCCTCTCCTAATTACCATACCATACCAACAGGAGTAGGCTTCAGCATCGATAGATTTAACGTGCATCCCCCCTACACGACGGGTTTCAGTGGTACTAGGCTCGAACTCCTGACACACCGGTCGCGAGTTCGTTACCTTGACCGCTGGGCTACCACGGCCACATCCCCTCTGCAAAATACCACACCACACCAACGAGAGGACATTGAGCCTCGATAGATTTAACGTGCATCGGCCCCTTCGATAAAGGAGGGTCTTCAGAGACACCAACATGTCGCGTTTTTTTTAACAATCTTGGTAATTAAAACGATAAAAACAATAAATTTTCCATCAGTTCACAAATACACAGAACATTTGATTTTCTGTAGCATAACTCCATTTTACATTTTTCAGTTGTGTTTATAGTTTGTAAAGGGAAATACCCCACTTCATCACAAGAAGCACCTATGAGAACGGAGTTTACCTTAATAGATACTATCTTCTGAAAAGTAAATCTCTACGACTAACATGCATACATATTATTCCTCAAAATACTTCCATTTCGTCAATTCGAATTGATTCCGTTTTGCAATGATTTTGCGAATTATATAAAATGAATGAACTCAGGAATAGAATCTGTTAAGGCATTTGAGGAAAAGTAAAAAAAAAAAAAAGTTAAAATTTTTCGTTATTAGAGCTGACATGATGCATCAAAGGGTTAAATGCATAGATAAATTTATTTCATATCACAGTGATGCAAAATAGCTAATATAAGAAATACTTTCAGAAAAAATATTGAAAGAACTTAACCTCCTTGGTAAAAGGGAGAGAGAGAACACTATTCTTGGTTTTACATTTAGAAATTTAATCACTGAATTTGTAAAAGCAAGCAATTACAATAGTCCATACGTTTTTTTCTTTTCTTTTTGTATGAGCTATTATTTTCACGAAACAGGACTCAAAATGACAACCTTATAATAAAAGCATCGGTAGCTTCCATGTCGTGTGATTGGGCGGCACGTTAAAGATCCCTAGAGTGCCTGTTCGGTTTGGGCGCTTTCGGCAAACACCCTCGTGCCATTTTCAGTTCTGTAGCAGTCGTGGAAGCTTCGCTGTGTGTGTTTAAAATGTTTGAGGTGATTGAATCACCCGCCAAGCGTGAGATACGGTCTGTTATCCGTTTTTTGACTGCGAGAAACAAGTCAGCTGCAGACATTCATAGCCAGATAACAGGAGTTTATGGCACTGAAGCAATGAGTGATAGGAAAGTTCGAAAATGGGTCAGAAAGTTTAAAGATGAGTAAACAAACGTTCATGACGAGTAACACTCAGGGCGGCCCTCTGTAATCACTGATGATTTGATGCAAGCAGTTAAAACAAAAATTCGCGAGAACAGGAGATTCACGATAATCCTCTTTCATTGGATTTTCCCGACGTTTCTCGGTCGGTGGTGCACAAAATTGTGACTGAAGACCTCAGCTTTAAGAAATTGTGTTCTTGGTGGGTACCTAGACTCGGAACACAAAGAGAAGAGGTTTGCCAGTTCACTGGACTTTTTGATTTGTTACGAGGAAGAAAGCGATGACATGTAGAGTCAAATCGTTACTGGAGATGAAACATGGATATCCCATATCACCACGGAATCAATGCAACAGTCGATGGAATGGCGACACACATCCTCTCTCGTCAAGGTCAAAGCCAAACAAACGCTGTCAAAGCGCAAGATTATGGCAACAGTGTACTGTTGCCATAATCTTGCGGTGTTTTGCTGGTGGACTTCATGCCACAAGGAACAGCGATCAATTCAGGTGCCTACTGCACCACCCTACAGAAGCTTCGAAGAGTCTTGCAAAACAAACGGCGTGGCATGTTGTCAAAAGGTGTTTTGCTCCTCCACGGTAATGCAAGGTCTCACACTTCTCGAACGACTCTGAACTTAATCGAATCTTTTGGCTGGGAGGTTTTGGACCACACACCATACAGCCCCGACCTTGCTCCCAGCGATATTCACCTTTTCCAGTACCTCAGTTACAGTCTTGGCGGGAAGCACTTCAGTGACAACGTAGAAGTGAAAGAGGCCGTGAACTCTTGGCTGTCCAACCAGGCGGCAGACTTCTTTGAAGAGGGTTTTCAAAACTTAGTTCTAAGGTATGACAAGTGCATTAATAAATTCGGCAACTACGTAGAAAAATAGGCAAAAGTATGTACAATGATAAAATAAAGGTTTTTGGAAACAAAATATTGTCGTGAGTATTTTTTTTAAACAAACGGACCTTACTTAAAAAACAGCCCTCGTATATAGGATCGAGTAACAAAAATATATTTATAAATAAAATTTAATTACTAGAACAGGGCTTTTGATAGTCCTTTTGACATTAAGAACCAATTTTATAGATACATTGGATAAACGAGATATTTTTTAGATACGATTCAAAGCAAACGACTATTATATTGTATGTGTGCTTCATTTACATCACTATAGCATTGTAATATGCAATGAAATAATCATATAGCATCTCGTACTGAACCTATTATACTGCAATCCCCGTTGCATTTAACAAGTAGCAATCATTATTATTTGTAGCATAAGAAGGGAGGGAGGATGGAGGAATCAGGGCCCGAAATCGCGATCCGACTTGAATGTCTCTGGCCAAGAAGCTCGCGAATTAAATCAGGCTACTTCCGAACTATAATTTGGTTGGGAAAACATTTATTAAAAATATTAATCCTACAAAAGTATGTATTATTTCTAAATAGACTAATATTTGGGCGATATTATCGATTGGAAATTATTGTCGTGCGAGAGATAAAAAAAAAAAAAAAGATATTGGCTATATCACGATCAAATAACAAAGACGACTTTTGAACTAACGCAATTCATTCTAATTTCCTCTCCATTCACGTCTTTTGAGATAACGTTAAATTTTAATTCACAGAATCTACACACACTATCGCAGATGGTTTGTAATAGCATCCTGACTCGAAAATTACCAGCCCTGATAATCGCGTGCTATCACATACCTGATTCATAAAAAAAGCACAAGAAATTGTTGTTGGAAACGGATAAATAAATTGCATGTATTACTGGTTTTAAAAAGGTTTCAAATAACCCTCCAAGAGTATATGCATAAGTTATAAACACAGCGATTATTCATAATTTTAAAATATTTACTTTAATCCCTTTTTTGTTTCTTTTATCATTGTTTTGTTAAATATTTTAAGGGGTTGCAAGGCATAAAAAATACAGTTTATCAAAAAATTATTAAGAAAAATACAGTTATTCAAATTGAATCACCCTTTTAGTCATCTCGTGCTTTTTACTTTAAGGAACTTCGCGCTTTTCTCGTTAAGAAGATAAACCTTTTTTTCTCTCAATATTATTATTATTTTTCAAAGTGTTCTTTACCATTCTAACTCTGTTTGAAAAAATTCAAAATATTTTTAAAAAAACATTTTCTATTGTTTTTGTTAAAAAACGCCCGCACGAATTTCTTATTGTTTTGATATAGGAAAATTTCATAAGCAAAAATCTATTTATTGTTTTTCTATGAAAAAAATTACTGCAAAAAGTTTTTTTTCCCTTTCTCTATTAATAATCTGATGCATATACCAATATACTTAATTTTTTTTTTATCTTTGAATATGTGTGAACATATTTTATTAAAATATTATTTAAAATTTTAAATTACAAAAACAATTTAAGTATACATAAAAATGGCAAAAATTATAATTTATCAAAGTTGTGAAAAAAACTTTTCACCTTTTTGTAAGATATAAGCTTGTTACACATTATTTAAGATTGAATTTTATAAAAATTGAAAAAAAACTGGAGATTTGAATATTTTTCCCAATACCGCCCCCTCCCCTTTTTAAAGATGTTTCAAATAAACTTATTGTTAGACGAGTTGCAATGCTTTTCTTAAATTGAAAATAAAACTGTTTAACAATACTAAAATATTTATTTTATGATCGAGTTATGAGAAATATGGAGCATCAAAAGCTATTTGCGCTAATCTTATAAATGGTTTTTGATTAATATGTTAAATTCTGTTTTCATTCGTCGATACTTTTGTTTTATATTAATATATACTTGAAACAAGTAATATAAAAAAAAAGTTTAACTCAATTCCTACTTAGATCAACAAAGAAAATTTTATTTTAGCTACTTTTTATTAAACAGTTACAATTAATATAAATATGTATATAAATATGACAGAATCACAACATTAAGTGGTAATTAATTTTTATTAATTATCCAAAACAATCGTGCATATAAAATTTCAGTTCAACTGAATGCTTTAAAACGTGAAAAAAAAATCTTTTAAAGTTTTGACCCAAGTCGCTAAAAATGAAACTAACGTGGCTGTATCTGTAATTCTTTAAATAATTAGTTTCACTCAATTTTAATTAATTATGATTAAATTATCATATTTTTACCCAAAACAATAGTGTATAGAAAATTGCAGCTCAAGCGAGCGCTTTAAAATGTGCGCTAAGTTGCCAAAAATGATGCCAATGTGGCTGAATTTGTAATTCTTTGAACAGTTACTTTTAATCAATAAATTTTTATTAATTATAATTAAATTACTGTATTGTCGTTCAAAATAATCATGTATATAAAATTGCAGCTGAATTTAGCGCTTTAAAATGTATTTTATTAACGATTGAAAATTCCACCAAGATAAATAAATAAATATATAGAGAGCGTGAGCTAATAGTAGGAATTGAATAAAAGATAGAATTTAGAAGTTCAAAAATATTAAAGACAATAAAAAAGAAAAATATTAACATTTACGAACTATACCAACACTAAAACAAAAAATAATAATCCAGATTTTCTCAATTTTTATCGGGTTTAATGCATAGACTGCGAGTCTAAAATATTCACAATCATTTACTCTCATTTCCACGTAATATTTTTCTATTATTTATTTTTATTATTTTACGAAATGACTGATTTGTCAATTTGAACTAAAGTTATTGAGGTCAAGACGCGAGGTAAAATCGAGAAACACACCGCTAATGCTAAGTCGCTTTCAAATAACCAGAATACTTCTGAGAGAGAGAGAGAGAAGTGTGTGTCGCATATGTCCCACTCTCCTAACTTCTATATTTGATTTTGAGGATTTTCACAGAGTTCTATTAACAATTATATTCCATACAATTGCGTCTTTGATAAAATCAGTATTCGAGCCACGCGATTCCACTTGAATATCGCAGCGCTTTTGGAACTCTCCTAAATTATTAGTATCACATTTTTAATTAAGGATCTCGTAATTCTGAACCCCGTTAAGTGACGAGGACGACATCTGAATATAGAACTCGTGATTGACAGCACTGTGTTATCCCATTATGAAATGAACAAAAATAACACCAATATTTACGTAAATTCCTTTTGGAATGTGTGCTGGTGTATTCACTTTACTGTATAAAAGTTTTAAATTTTACCAAAATATTTCTTTTATATTGTTCGAATATAAAAAATAAATAAAAATTTGATTCTCTTGTTCTTTTGCCTCGATATCATTCTTAGTTTTCTAAAACCAACAATAATGTTTAACAAAAAAAAGTCCAATTTTTGAAGGCAATAAAAAATAAAATTCGTTAAATACATGTATTATATTAAAATATTTTCATAAAAATTAACTCCGGAAAAGTAAATACAATGCATGGATCCGTCAATTTGGCCTTTGTGACGCCGATTTTTGTGAATAACTTCTTAGCCCGTATGATGCACACGATACTCGTATTTTATCAACAGGTGATAGCATTTTTATCAGAAAATTCGATTTCAGGTTTATTGTATTTTTCTCCATGTGTCAGCAGATAATTCTAGACTGATTATGTATTAGATTTCTAGAACTGAGGGTGATTAATGAAAAATTAGAAGCTTTTTTACACTTACCTCACGTTTTGCGTACCGGAGGATTCATTCTGAAGAGTAAAGGTAGAAAATTTGGCACATTCTCTTCTATTTTTAAAGTAAGATATTTAGAAATATTTCTTCATCGGGAGATTTTTTAGAAAATTATTTTATTACCTGTCAATTTCATGAGTTGTTAGAATACAGTGTATTTATAATAATAGAATAAGAATTTTAAGCGAACTATTTTATTTTTGTTTGAAATTCTTTTATTAAAAAAATCGATGAATAATAACTTTCATAAAAAGCATTCTATTTATTTTCACACATTAGAATTTGAAACTTGAAGTTTTTTTTGTTAATAAATTTCTTGTGTGGAAAGTCATTGTGTCATGGACAATTTTGTGTGTGTGTGTGTGTAGTAGATCAGTGCTCCGCAACCTTTTAATCGCTGCGGACCGGTCAACGCTTGATAATTTTACCGCGGCCCGCTGAAGGTGGGACACGTTGTTTATATTTTAGCTTGTTTTGATTTAACAATTTTAATTTAGTTACGTTTAAATATGCCTTCAGAATAAAGTATAGTTACACCAAAATGATTAAAAGGGATTTAACGTGGAATGTAAAGTGATTTCCGTGGAAAGTTGCGCAAATCCGAGAGAAATGCACCACTTTAAATAAAATGGCAATAGTTTAATGTTCTTTAGGCGGCCCGGCACCATTTGATCCACGGACCGGGGGTTGCGGATCACTGTAGTAGATCACCTTTTCTATATTTACATGTGTCGTGATCGACTTATTGTCACAGGTGTTGCAAAAAGTGTCCCCCTCCCCCTTTTTATATTATGCAGTATCTACATCTATTCAGTGTCTAATCTAATAAATTCGCCATCGATGTGTTTCCCAACCCTGGTACAAAACATGATTCATATCTGACATTAAAATATTCCATAATTTAGCTATGTAATGCAATATTATGCTGTATTTTAGATTAATAATTAAGAGCTTAAACAATTTAGAAGCTAATTTATTATTTGCCTTCGTCGATTTTTTTCTCTTCAAATTTTGTAAGAATGCCACATCGACTGCTTTTTTATCTCAAAACCCAACTTTTTCAAATACTAAATTACGGAATACAGAACTTTTTTTTGTAAGTATGTTTGATTCATTTATTGAATTGCGGATTTCATTTCAAAACATTTTTATTCAAAGCAGTTTTAAGAATATAATTTACTTTACTGATATATCATTTTAAGGGAAAGGAAAATTTCATGGATGATTGAAACGTTTTTAATCTGAATATATGTAGGGTTATATGGCACAGTTCTAGGGGTATTTTAATGATGACACTGGTTTTTACTAAAACTAACGTTTAATGGCTGATAATTGATACAGTACTACTCACTACACAGATAAATATTGATTGACATTTAGATTAAATATTCTTGCACTCAGCAATGATACAACTGGATTTAAAGTCCTGGTACTGTTCTCGCACAACAGTTCGCCCTGATGTGACACTAATCTTCACGATGGTTTATGGAGTTAGGTGACGAGAGTGACCTGCGCGTTACTCGAAAACGAAAATTAGATGGCTCGGGTGCCAGCGAAATAAATCGCTTATACCCAGAATCAAGGAAAAAGGGTGAATAGAAATGCAATATCAGAAAACACTCCCCCCGCAGGTCGAGTTTCCTCACTCTAATTAATCCTTTCCTCTCGTTAATTCGCTAGTGGCTGCTTGCCAGCACCCTCTAAAGAATGGTCTCTAGAAAATCCTACAAAAATATAGTTCTTCTGGGCTTTAAATTTTTAAATGCTTTTTTAAAAAAATTTGACAATTCATTTTTATTGATGAATAATACTCTGGGAGAAATCAGTACCAATAATTCCAAATTTAATCAGTTCCAATAAGTTTGTATTATTCCAAGTAGAATTCACAGAACAAATTCTCTGCACATGCAATTACTACATTCACAACATGCAAACACTACTTCTGAATTTAACAGTCAATTGGTTTGAAGCGTGAATATGTTGAACTAATGATTTGCGCGCATTTATATATTTACGCAGAAAAGTTTAATTTGGGAAAGAATTATTATTATATATATATCTGTCACCGATAACAACAGAAAGGCAACACAAGTGATAGATATAAAGAGTGTTTTTTTTTCAGGTATGGAAGTTTAAGTTGGCATTACTTTCCAAGATGGCGACCGATTTAACAGCTGTAAAGTGATTTATTCTCAGTTTGGTTTGGCAATTCATCAAAACGATCATCAAGCAAGGCGTAGATTCGTCGAATGGGCCCAAAACGAGATTGCCGTTGTTCCCGATTTTCATAAGCGAATTTTGTTTAGCGATGAATCGCACTTCTGGTGGAATGGCTACGTCAACAAACAAAACTGCCGCATTTGGACGGAAGCTAATCCACAAGTGTATGTCGAAACACCGTTACATCCAGAAAAACTGACTGTTTGGTGCGCTTTATGGGCTGGTGGAATCCTTCTTCAAAAACGATGAAGTCTACAACGTTGCAGTCAATGGTGATCGGTATAGAGCCATGATTACTAACTTTTTCATTCCTGAATTGAACAATTATGATGTCCAGGAGCTGTGGTTCCAACAAGACGGCGCAACATGTCACACAGCTCGTGCCACAATCGATTTATTGAAAGACACGTTTGGTGACCGCCTAATTTCACGTTTGGGACCTGTGAATTGGCCTCCAAGATCTTGTGATTTAACACCGCTAGACTATTTTCTGTGGGGCTATGTAAAGTCATTGGTCTATGCGGATAAGCCACAAACGCTTGACCATTTGGAAGACAACATTCGCCGTGTTATTGCCGCTATACGGCCTCAAATGTTGGAAAAAGTCATCGAAAATTAGACGTCCAGATTGGACTACATCCGAGCCAGCCGTGGCAGTCCTATGCCAGAAATCATATTTAAAATGTAATGCCATAAGATTATCTTTCGAATAAAAAAAATTCATGTCAATCGAATAATACATCGTTGTTTTATTGCAATTTAAAGTTCTATACCTCTAAAAAAAACACCCTTTATTTATTGATCATCATAATGTGTGTATAACACATACACATTACAGTTGTCTTTTTCTTTCTTTCCCTTGGTTTTGAATCGTTTTCAAAATGATCTCCCTCTTCCCCCATAGTTTTGTGCTCTAAACTTCCTTTTAATCACTAAAAACATTAAGATTAATTTAAATTCTTTTTATTCTGTTAAAAGTTTATTATACAATTTCTCCTTATATTTGTTAAATCTCAAACCGTTTTCATTCACTACGCTGAATTTTTCCATCGAATTATGTTGTGTCATTAAATTATTCTATCAATACGTCATTTCTAATTTAGCCAGCACACCTCTGAAACAGTGGAAGAGCCCAATTTCAAAAGAATACGCTCACATCTATCTTTTTCCAAAACAATTTATTAAAAAGTAAACTACTAACATTTAGAAGGCAATATCGATGAGTTTTATTAACCAGTGAAAAAAGGGTTTCATTTGGAATGACCTTCAATTTGTATCGTTGCGTTAATGTTTTGCACGTGCAGTTTCATGTAACTCTTTTCCACGGAAGTGGCAAGATACGAGGTAAAGATTTTCATTCAATCTCATTTATAATAAATTTTACCCTTATTATATTTCTCAATTTTTACTCATTTTTAAAATACTATTCTATCTTCAAAAATTAATTTGTTATTCATATTAAAAGAATGTTGTAGTTAAAATTTTTAGGTAAAAAACAGGCTCTTTAACTGCAGATGAATTACGTGCAATTTTGAATAATAAATAATTATAAATTTTAATTGCGAATATGATAATGAAATTCAAAATTGAGAGTAGTACATTTCGGAAACATTCCTCACTTAAATACCAATTTTGAACTAAAGAGGCTTGCTCAATGACTTTCATTAATCGATTTTTTAAAAAAATATAAATTTTTCTGCATTCGTATTTAAAACTTCTCTTTTTGGTTGTAAAATGTAGATGGATTACAGATCACCTCGATAGACAAGATCAAATTTTACTTGCATATTGAAAAAACGACGAAAAGGTTAAATGTCACATCTAATATCGATTAAAAAAGTTTTTATCATTTAAATTTAAAAAAATGGTCTGAATAAACTTTCAGGGAGTAAAAAAATGAAAATTCCCCAGAAGTATCTAAATATAGTGTACGTGTTACACCACATCACAAATTATGGATTTAAGAGATCGATGCTTTAATGGAATCAGTAACGAAAAAATTGATACTTTTATTGTAGACATCAAAATATTTTCACTTTCATAATTTACAAATGATTTTAATGTAACTCAAAAAGTTGCATAAAAATAATTTTATTGTTGATATGATACATAGATTTATTTTCTGAATCTTTACCTCAAAGTATCCAGATTTTGAGTTATTTTTAATTTTCTAAAAAACAATGTTTTTATATTTTTGGTATCATTTTTAAGGACAATAAAAATACTGTTAGAAATACCATTTTTATTTATAATTTTATTTTCAGAAATTTTAATTTGAAAACGAATCAAATTTTAGAATTTTTCAAAAGTTCAATTTTAATAATTTTAAAAATTTCCAATCCCAATTGCCGCAACACATTTTCGAACATGTTTCAGTGGACTAAAAACGTTAAATTATTTCTATCGAATAAAAAGTTGTAACCAATCAAAGCCGTAAACTTAGAATTTTGACAATTTTTCAATAATTTTAGAGGAAGTACAATTTTTCAACTATTTCTTCGCTAAAAATTATTCCTGGACTTTTTAGTTCATTTGCTAGATAATATCTTTAAAAATATTTGTTTGAAATGTCATACTAGTATCTCTAGATTGGTTCTTGAAATATCATCAAGAAAAAAAAATTATGCAAAAGATATAATGCGTTTAAATTTGTCTTGGTAAGTATAGTAGAGCATTTTAAGCACCTGTAAACTCTTTCTGATTATCACACGATCTAAATGAAGATAGATTTATGAAGCTAAATATTTGAATTTTAAAATGGCGAATTCAAAATGCGATTTTCCAAAATGACATGTTCAACATAGTCGAATACCTTAAAAAAGTTAAATAAGTGTGATATCTATATAAACTAGTTAATAAAGTGTGATATCTATATAAACTAGTTAATAAAGTGTGAGATATCTATATAAACTAGTTAATAAAGTGTGATATCTATATAAACTAGTTAATAAAAGTGTGTGATATCTATATAAACTAGTTAATAAAGTGTGATATCTATATAAACTAGTTAATAAAGTGTGATATCTATATAAACTAGTTAATAAAGTGTGATATCTATATAAACTAATACCAAACTTCACGGGATGATGATCGTTTTGCCGTGGACGATAAAATACTTGCGTTCGTTACGGAAGGTACCCAGATCGAATCCTCCTTCCTTCACATTATATTGTCTTGCCAACTACGGGGAAAAAATTCTGTTTTGTTAAAAAATTGAACTTCAGTTACAAAATACCTAGATCATCAATAGAAGCAAATAAGCACAAAAGTTTGATATATACGCACAGAAAAAATCGTTTTCATAAAGTATATGAACGTCCTCTTATAATACTGTAATAAATCTCTGACATTGTGTAATTCTTTTACAGCACAAGAACAATTCTTATCAAATTTATTTCTTGGCAAAAAAAATTGATAAACTGATGGATTCCAAAGACAACTTTCAGAGCTTCTTGGACAAAAAGCAATACAGCCGGCAAGGCGTGCGTCGCTATGAATGGATCTTTGGAAAGACATTTTTGAGTACTGGTGGCTTGTCCACTACAAAGGTTAGATATCAATTATTATTATTCACCATATTGATACACATTAATATGATACATTTAAACATACTGAATCCGAAAATTTATATTTCAGAAATATGTATCACGCTTAGATCTGAAACCAGGTCAAAAAGTTTTGGATGTCGGATGTGGAATCGGGGGGCATAGTTTCTATATGGCTGAAGTAAGCAAGTTTCAATTTTTTTATTCATATTCTTTAAATAATAAAAAAAAATTTACAATAAAAATCATTTACTTAAGCCTTACTGGATACCATCCAAATTCAACTTTTTTACTCTCGAGATTTCCATTATAAAACTCAGCCACCGAGTTGGGCATTCTGAATTGCCCGCTAAAAACCCTCAAGTACATCTGGCACATTTCGAATGATAACTAGGTGATGTCAACAAAGAGTAAAAATAATAGAATTTTCAGAATGCACATAATTCGGTCCACACAGGTCCTATTTCATTTTTCATGACACAATTAAGTAAATCAATGATTTTTAAGTAGCCATATCTTTATTAGGGTATTAACTTAAAAAAGCACTTAAATATGATTATTAATAATAAAACATAGTTTCAGCACTCATTTTCCAACTCATCTCGATCCCAGTCTATTGCTAATCTCTATCTTTCACGCTCTTTTGTTATTATAATCGCAGCACCACTTTGAGACAATTACCTCGTATGCAGTATCGATTTAAGCTCATTTCGGGCCCTGGGCGCAGAAGATCTGCGGGACCCCTTGGCACTGGCGGATCGAAATTTAATACCAGAAAACCTGGTTAATCTGGTTACATCCAGCTTATCCGGGCCTCTGGGTGCCCAATGGATAAACCGGCACTGATCGCATGACATTCTTTCTTCAGTGGCTCTAGGTAGGCCCTGGTCTTCTCCAGAAGTTTTTTCCTGGCAACTGTTTTCCAATTTCTAAAATATCAATCTTTTTTCGATACAATCAATTCATTTTAGTGGGGGTCTGCCCCGAGGTCTAATTCCCATGGACTTTTCCAGAATTTTCTTGCAACAACGATCTTCATTCATTCTATGAAGATCGCTTAGCAGTGAAGTAACGTGCACCCCCGCATTGCGGGGGGAGGGGCAGGATTCTAGGGGACCCAAAGCCTGACTAACAAACACCAAGTACATACCCTTTTAAGATCTGTCTTTGCAGGGGAGCCCTAATACTCTCCGTTACGCCACTGTCAATAATTGCAAATTTAATCTAATAGCAAGCTTTTTTCCCGATAGAAATTAATGGGTTAAAGAAAATGCTATTGATTCTCTTCTAAAATGCTTAGTCTCAGCTCTTATTTCTTTAAAAATACACTCATGGACAAAAGAATTAGCGCACCAAGGAGTCGTCAAAATGAAACAAAATTTAACATACGTAATGACTACTTTGGAGTCGTCAAAATGAAACAAAATTTAACATACGTAATGACTACTTTGATATAGGTAAATGATTAGAAAATCAAAGAAAAAAGATCATTTAATTCAGAGAAAAAAGCAAAAGAATGGAGGATTTAATACCTTTTTGAACCCCTTCTAGCGCGAATGCATGATGCAATACGATCGAGCATTGAGGCATTTATGTTCTGTATGATGTCTTGAGACATTTCGTTCCATATTTTCTGCAACCTTGCCTCTAGTTCGTTCAAATTCGTGGGATGCCCAACTCGCCGTCCCAAATGGTCCCAGATATTCTCGATTGGAGACAAAACTGGAGATCGGGCAGGCCAAGGGAAGGGTGATAACAGTGTGGAGATAGTCTTGTAATACCCTTGCCGTAAGAGGCCGAGCATTGTCTTGTTGAAAAAGGGCCCCTGGGAGCCGTTGCATGAGTGGCAACACATGTGGTTGCAGGATATCATGGACATACCGCTGAGTTGTCATGGTGCCACGGATCAATACTAGGGGTGACCGTGTATTGTAGGCAATGACACCTCATATCATCACACCAGATGTGTGAGCGATGTGTCGCTTTAAAGCAAAAGCAGGATTGAGGCATTCACCACGGGGTCTCCACATATGAACGCGATTGTCATCACTGCTGAGGTTGAATCTGGATTCGTCGCTAAAAACGATCTCGTTCCAATCCGCTGCAGTACATTTTCCTCGTGCGCGGCACCACTCGTCGATGGGTGGGCGTCAAGGGCAGCACACGTAATGGGCGCCACGATCCCAAATGTCTTTCAGCCAGGCGCCTTCGTATTATTCGAGAAGACACAGGGGCCCCTAGTGAAGGTGTTACCTGTGCCTGGATGGCGGCTGATGAAGCAGTTAGCTGTACGCGCACATTTCTTACGGTGTGGCGGTCTTCTCGACGACTGGTCTGTCGAGGGCGTCCTGAGCCTGGTCGTCGTGTAAATGACATCTCTCGGATCCACTGGTCCAAAACACCTCCTCACAACACAATCAGAGCGGACTAATTGACGAGCTACTCGCCTGATCATCCAGCTTCCATGATGCCGATGATTCTCCCCCTCTCAAACTGCGACAGCTGCTCATATTGTCTTCGAAACCGGCGTAATGGCATGTCTACCTCAGCTCTTCCTTTGTTTTCGATTCAGCTCACTTAAACAAGCTTAAATTAAATTAGAATCATTAATTAGAATTAATTAAATTAGAATTAAAATCAGAACTTAAAAATTATTAAAATGCCTACAAGTACTTTTCTGCCTTACGATGTTGAACATGTGTGTGTGTGAGCATAAAGTAATTAATACTATTCAACAAATAAGTATGTACATAAATAAACTTAAAACTTTTTATTGAAATCCGTGCATTATTTGTATAAAATTTTTAGTAATGATTAAGAATAATGTCGGCTGGGTGGCGTGGTTGGTTTGTCGCTGGCCTTCTGTACTTAAGGTTGCGGGTTCGACCCCGGCCAATGTCGATGGATTTTCATGATGCAGACAATTGACACCGGCCCTGTGTCGTATGATTATACGGCATGTAAAAGATCCCTAGGGATTCTCTAGACAAAATTAAATCCTAGTACTAGGTTCGCATCGTTAGAGCTCATGTGCCTCCCTCTAGGGAAGAACCTGGGCGTCTAAATTACCTGCAGCTATTGTAACCGTCAACATGGCGCGCTTCATTAAAAAAAGTTACTAGCATTCGGTGATGTACTCGGTAGTTTGATTATAACTCTCTGTTAATTAACTGTTCATAATCTGCCATTAGAAACAAAAAAAATGATTAAGAATTAACACTGAGTTGTTTTACAATCTACTGTAGTGATAGAAGTGGACTAGGATAAAATCTAGAGCTCGTAGCTAAAAATATCATTTGGGCAATGCTATTTATATACTAGTGTAAACTGCTAAGCGAATAATATTTTATAAATTCTGTTTCACATGGTTCATTTTTCCTAACAATGTTTTTTTCAAATCGGTGTTTCCAAGCGTGGAATTGGCTAATTTTTATTTCTTATTATAACTGCATAATATACGAATTTAAAAGAAAAAAAAATCTTGGTATAAATATTTTGTTCATAATATCTTCAGAATTGCAAAATCGAGGTAAATGGAATACTTATTTGCATTCTCTTTGCTTATTTTTAAATTTATTTTAGAATCATGGCGTCGAAGTTTTGGGTGTGGACTTATCTGTCAATATGATGACTGTAGCAACAGAATATCTTTCCGAAAGGCCTCACCTGAACAATAAGGCAAGTTTGACTTTTGCTTTTATAAACAAGAATTCGTATCTGTCTCAATTTGATACTGAATGATGAAATTTTGTTTTAAAAAAAAGTTCTTTAAGATAATCGAGTTTGAAAAATGAAAACTTATTATAATAAACATGAATGCAGTTTTATTTCTTCTGTGACTTGTATAAAAAATTAGAGCAATTTAGTGTTAAGTGCATATACTTTTACACAATATAAGGAGACATAATTTTATAAGAGAATTCGAAAATAATTCCATCTCTAATCGTAGCCTACAAATAACGAATGCAGATAGTCTTAGGTACTTCAGAATATCAAACAGTATGATAATAAAGATTAAAAATAAGTTCGAAATATATAAATAAATTAAATTAATAGTACAGTAGGGATAAAAAAAATATATTTTTGATTTATTTTTGTCATTCATATGAGTAAGGAAATGATATTTAGTATTTCGAAGAAATGACAGAAGTGTATTGGAACAGTGGTTCTTAATTATTCTTTATTTAATCCAGTTATATAATTTGGATAATTCAGAAGAAGGATTCAGAACTTAAAATGAAGGGGGGGAAGGACATCCATAAATGATAAAATAATATTTAATTCGATTAATAGTTTTTAGTTTATTTGCCGTAGAATGAATGAATTTTTCATAAAGTGGTAAAAAATAAAAATCTTCAGTTTTAAAATGCGTGAAAATAACTTAAATACAAGGTGATGATATCAACCATAGAATTTTTTAATGATTGATTGTATTATGGCCTCCATGAAAATGAAAAAAAATGTGTGATGTGAAAATGTAAAAGATGGGTACTAACCGGAACAAGTAGACTTAGATTATATGTGATGTTGACATTACCCCTGAAGAAGAAATAGCTTTATTTCGTTTAATTTTGAAAAGCGAGTTGAAATTTTCTGTAGTCCGTGAACTGCTAGTTAAACAAAACACATTTTTCATTACCAGGCAAAGATTTGTGTATTATGTACTACGGAGAATTGAAAATGTATAGCTATTTAACACTAAATTAAAATGGAGAAGTTTTCATAAATTCTGTAAAAGTTATTTAAAAAAAATTCTAGTAACTTAATACATTTAATGCAAGCTGTAAGCGAGAAAAATTTTGTCCTGAACGTAAATCCCTCTTAGATATCTGGAAAAAATACTTTGGGATGAAATTCCCTGAATTACGTTAATTTTCACACAGTTTAAGAAATATTTAACTTCTAAGGGGTTAAGGAAGCTTAGGATATCATTTTTTGCTCCAAAATGTAAATGTTTCGCAACTGTACCTCAAAGATGCTTTTCTTCGTGTAATATGCACTCTAAAACACACACACACACACACACATAGTTTAAATAGAAACTTTGCGGAGAGAGAGTTAAGCAAAATTACTTAATTTGTAGTAAAATTAATCGCTGTCGACAGGCATCTTCCTACAAAAATCTTTAAATGTTTTACTAGTGAAAATTTCGGTGAAATAACGAACATTTCTCTACATAGTTAAATTTTCCTTTCATTTTACAAAGACTTATAAACGTAATATTTTTAGGTAAAATTCATCATATGTGACGTCACAAAATCCACTTATGACGACAGATCTTTCGATACCATATACAGCAGAGATACTCTCCTTCACATTCCAAACAAGGATGAATTGTTTCAGAATTTTGAAGTAAGTTATTTTTTCTAAAAAAGTCATATAACTATTACTATAAAAAAAGTGTCTTAAACTTTTCGCTATTTTAATAATACCTAAACTTAAAATATATCAAATACCCTCATGGAAAAAAAAAATTAAGGCACCAAGAAGGAGTCGTCAAAATAAAACGAAATTTCACATACGTAATGACTACTTTGATACAAGTAATCGATTAGAAAATCAAAGAAAAAGGATAATTTATTTCAGAGAAAAAGGCAAAAGAACAGAGGACTTAATACCCTGTTGAACCCTCTCTAGCGCGAATGCTCGATGCGATACGATCGAGCATTGAGGCATACAAGTTCTGTATGATGTCTTGAGACATTTCGTTCCATATTTTCTGCAACCTTGCCTCTAGTTCGTTCAAACTCGTGGGATGCCCAACTCACCGTCCTAAATGATTCCAGATATGCTCGATTGGAGACGAATCTGGGGATCGGGCAGGCCAAGGAAAGGGTTGTAACAGTGCGGAGACAGTCTTGTGACACCCTTACCGTGTGAGGTCAAGAATTACCATGCTGAAAAATGGCTCCTGGGAACCGTTGCATGAGGGGCAACACATGTGGTTGCAGGATATCATGGACATACCGCTGGGCTGTCATGGTGCCACGGATCAATACTAGGGGTGACCGTGTATTGTAGGCAAATGGCACCCCATATCATCACACCAGCTGTGGGAGCTTTGTGTCGATGTAAAGCAAAGGCAGGATTGAGGCGTTCACCAGGGGTCTCCACACATGAACACGATTGTCATCACTGCTGAGATTGAATCTGGATTCGTCGCTAAAGACGACATGGTTCAATTCCGCTGCAGTCCAGTTTTCTCGGGCGCAGCACCACTCGTCGATGGGTGGGCGTCAAGGGCAGCACAAATAATGAGCGCTGCGATCCCAAATGTCCTTCTGCCAGGCACTTCGTATGGTTCGAGGAGACACAGGGGTCCCTAATGAAGGTGTTACCTGTGCCTGGATGGCGGCCGATGAAGCAGTTAGCTGTACACGTGCATTTCTTACGATGTGGCGGTCTTCTCGACGACTGGTCTTAGTGTAAATGATATCTCTCGGATCCACTGGTCCCAACACCTCCTCACAACACCATCAGAGTGACCTAATTGACGAGTTACTCATTTTAGAAACAGTGAAAAATGATTTATTACAAGTCTCTTTCTCTCTCTCTGAAGTCTTTCTCCTTCACTCTGTAAGAAACAAGTAACAAAAAGTTATAGGTAATTGGAATTACAAAATATGGAAAATAAAAGTCAACACTTTTAAGAATATATCACAACATTTCATTTAAAAATTAAAATGTATTAAAATTATATGGACACTTCCAAAGTAGAATAGATAACCGATTCAGGAAAACGTTTTTAACTAAATGGATAATTACCGAGTAGGTTATAAAGAATAAAAATTTATCGACACATAATGCTGATTAGTTGTTTCATGTGTTTTTAGAATTTAGTCTTTTAATTTCTGCATAATGCTTTAAAATAGCAATTGATACTTGAAACAAATTTGATAGGGTTGTTCTTTTCTCCGATTCCCAAGCCGCAATTCACGAACCATTCGCTTAACTAACCCTCCTTTTTTGTATGAAATCTTTCAGAGCACGGATCATTTACGGGGAAGTGAGTTTTAAAGAAGAAATATGTGTGTTGCTTCACAGTGGATACCTGGACATTGTGGAATTATTGGGAACAAACAGGCTGATTTTCTGGCAAAAATGGGCTTCAGATTGTTACAGTCAAGATCAGGGATTTGCAACCTATGACACGTGTACCAGGTTTGGTACGCGGTGCAATTTTCAGTGGCACTCTACAAATTTGTTAATATTTTGCGGATGGAAATTGATAGTTTGGAAATGGAGCTCTTTGAACTAACATTTTCAGAATTATAGGAAGCAAACTTTACGGATAATTAATATATACCAAGACACCAAATATATGTATTCTTGACCTCTATTCCCTAACTCTGCATGCATTTTAGCGGAATTGTTTCATATATTTCCTACTGTGTGGTACTCTGAATCGTATTGGTAGATTGGTGTGTCACACCACAGATATAAGGTTGCCGACTAGTGGCGAAATGTACACCCCCATATCACGTGAGGGGTGGCAGGATTTTAGGGGGCTCAAAGCATGATGTTATTTATGGTCTTGAAATCTTTTGTAAGTTCCGCCTTGGGGCACAAAATCTGACTTTGCAGAAGGGCTCTAACATTCTCCCTTACGCTACTGTTGCCGACTCCTGGTCAAGATGTTCAACAGTACCATATAATTCCATAAAACTGTACATTAAGCAGGCTATGACTCGAAATTATAAATTACAGTTACTCGACCGAATGCAGACAAAGCGATGGAAATATGAGATCCTCCTCACAATCCCTAACAGCTCACGCTGCACAGTGGGCAGTTTTCTCAATCTGGCGCACGGAAATTATTTTATGGCTTTGAAGTCTTCACAATGATCTAAAATCATAATAATTAATGTAAATTGAGTTTTCTTTTCTGTTTTTTACTTAAAAATTAGGTTAATAGGGTCTGAACTAATTTATGTCAAGTTTGAATTTGATCAAGAGTAAGTGATTGTTAAGTGGAACTACATTACTGGCCACCGTAAATGCAACACGCTGAAGGAAGCATGCAAATAACATGAAATTTACAACATGCATTAGCGGAGGTGAGATATGCAAATGATTAGAATTTCAGCGCAGACATACATCAAGCGCGCCTGTGGCGCCACCTCAAAGCGCTATTTAAGGATTGGAGATTTCGACGATTTCAAGTTCGGCAAATGGGTTTTTCTTGTGGTTTTTTCAAAAAACGATCAGTTATGTCTCGTAGAAACAGCGATCAGCTTTTGATCAAGTATTCGAGTTCGACAGAGGAAGGATAGTGGCCTACCGAGATTGTGGATTATCTTTCAGGAAAATTGGTAGTCGTGTTGGACGAAACCAAACAACTGTAATGCGGATATGTGACTGTTGGATGCAGGAGGGTACGATGGACCGACATGGTCGATCGCATCCACCTCAATGCACCACTTCAGGTGAGGACAGGCAAATTGTGCGCATGTAAGTGACGGATCGCTCAGTCACATCACGAACCGTAGCACAGCACATTGAGTCTGTGATGCATCATTCAGTGTCTGCGCGTACCATTCGACGCCGTTTACAGAAGAGTGGTCTGTCCGCAAGACGTTCATTGCTTGGTCTACCCTTGACGCAGAACCACAGGCGTCTCCGCCACCAATGGTGCGATGAAAGAAGGATGTGGGCGGCAGAATGGAAAGCGCATCTGTCTGTAACACCACGATGGTCGGATTCGAGTCTGGAGACACCGTGGAGAGAGGATGCTGAACAGCTGCGTTATGCACAGCCACACTGGTCCTGCACCGGGTATTATGGTATGGGGCGGTATTGGATATCACTCTCGCCTTCCTCTAGTACGCATTGCCGGTTCTTTAAACAACCAGCGCTACATCTCCTAGGTATTGAAACCAGTTGTTCTTTCTTACGTTCAGGGCTTTGCCACAGCCATATTTCCACAGGATAATGCGTGACCACACGTGGAACGCATTGTCCAAAGGTTCTTCCTCAATCACCAGATTGAATTGCTTCCCTGGCCGGCTCGCTCTCCGGATCTTTCGCCGATATAAAACATGATTGCTCAACGATTGACCCAGATTATACCCCCAGCTGCCACACCAGATCAACTTTGGAAACGTGTGGATGCTGCTTGGTCTGCTGTACTCCAAGAACACATCCAAAGTCTCTTTGAATCAATGCCGAGGCGTGTAGCAGCGGTGATCTCCAACAATGGCGGCTACTCTGGCTACTGATTCTGACAGAAACCACACTTCACAGAAGTCTATAAATTTAATCATTTTTGATGCTTGGTCAACATGTTATCTACAAAATAAATTTTGTTGTGCTATCGCTTGTCTTTCTTGGTGTTGCATTTACGGTGGCCAGTAGTGTAGTTTTTGAACAAGGATCTAAGCATATTAACGGAAGCAGTAATTTACTCGTGGGAGAATATATATAAGAAATAGTGTGGCAAGTTAAAAAAATTAAATTTAATAGTTGTTAAAGATTAAACAAATACAATCAAACATAACATTGTACATATGCAACAAAGGATAATAGGTAGTGATTAAAAGGACTCAGTACCCTTTGAGCATTTTTTTTATTTATGTATTAAAAAATTACATTTTTTTTAGCATTTCATACAATGTTTATTTAAGAGAGTGATACGAGATAAAATTTTGCACATATTATTCAAACAATTTTACAATTATAATTTCTTTTAAAAAATTTGGAATTTTTTAAAATTCGACTCTTTTTGTGTTAATTAATTTTTTGACATTAAATTTTTGTAATATTTCTGAGGATGTTTTTTTAAACATCTTTAGGGATCAATTTTACAATACCTTAGTTAGTTTTGGAGAAAAAAAAATAGTAAAATGTTGATACATTATATATATATATATATATATATATATATATATATATATATATATATATATATATATATATATATATATATATATATTTGTTAAAATTCAACCAAAAGCCAAATATTTCCCACATTTCAATTTTTTTTAAATAAAGAAGTATTCAATTTACAGAAAAATGGATCCCTAATTTTGTTACATACATTACATATAAGACACAGGAAAAAATATTAGAGTAATTGGTAAATAATTGTGGAAGAAGTAGTACTTATAGAATGCGAAAAAACACAAACCGAGAAAAACCATTTTTTTAATTAAAATAATTATTATAAGCTAAAATAAACATAAAATACCACACTAAAGTATTAGCTATATATTTTTCTTCAAAATAATAAAATATAATATAAATCTTACACCCTCGACAACCGCGGCATCATTCGACTTGAAGAAGAACTTTTAATTTCTGTGGCACCTCATCCATTTTTCCCCAACAAACGAGCAGAAATTTTTAACAATTTTTCTAAATTTTAATTGCTGCTGGTCCTCATATTTATAAAAGTCCGTGGTAATCCTAACTAAACTCAAAACATCATTAGTTTTGCGCTAGTATCTTGCTCTTCCTTCCACACATTGAATAAGGCACGCCGAGTAATACCATCGGCCAACGCTGAAAAAAATATCATAACTTTGGGAGTAGCAGCTAAATTTGGTATTAAGTTAAAGGTCTATATCTACTCTATGTGACTGAAGTGTTACTGTGATTATTCCGTATCAATCCCAAAAGTTCTACTCCATTAAACACAAAAAACTGACATGCGTTATTAGGAGTTACATGCTGTGCTAAATGTTATGCTTTTTTTTTACAATTTTTAATCGAACTTGAACCTAATTTGAAAGTCAAACCAAGAAATCACTTACTCTCATGGTATCTATTTTTTTAAAAAAAATCTGCTAAAGTGCAAAATACTTTTCAGACGAAACGACAGGACTTGCGACTGAAAAGGAGGCTCTCGCAAGTGTTTCTTGTAGCAAGAACAAACCCGATCTAAACCAATAATTGTTGACGATTTCCATTCGCGTACTGACAAAAACTGTTTATCACATGTCTAGGGAACCTATTAGGACCATTAATTGTGGGTTGTTGCTTCTGAACAGAGTTCAGAGCTATATACAGGCAAAATATTATTCTAATAGAAGCATTTTTCACAAAAGGAGAACATTTGGAAAAAAGATCATTCTAAGTTAATCTTTTGCCAAAATATTGTATTTAAATAAATTTTTTTGTCAAAATGTCCTTAAAACAATTTTATGCATATATTCTAATCTAAGTATCACTAAATATCATGAAAATTATCCATTTATGCGCTTTTGAAAGTCACGGTTCCGAACGTAGTCGGATACCTTAAATCCTGATGAATGTTTAGTATATCTTGAAAATGAATATTCCATATGAGTACCTCAATAATGGTTAGTTTAAATGAATGGTGAATGCAAATTTAGAAGTATTCATTAAATCTTTGTGATTTCTTATAGCACATATAGTAATTGTCTTAAAGTGAGAAGAATCCACAATATTACTCTCTCTACGCAGCTATATTAGAACTCAATTAGTATAAAATTCAATTTGGGAAATTGCAATTACGCTTTAGTTGAAAGATTTTCATACGGCTGTTTTCATGTGTTATTTACTGTGTTAAATCTTATACAATTAATATTTTCTGTTTATATATATTATTTCTTTAGCTTATTTTATTTACATGCAAAGTAAATGCTTTGATAACGATTATCTTATTTACAGAGGTGGCTGAAACCCGGTGGCAAAATCTTATTCACAGATTACACAAGAAGTGAAAAAGAAAATTCTCCCCAATTTGAAAAGTATATTGATGATAGAGGATATAACTTGCTTACTTTGCAACAATACAAAGAAGTAAGTATTTTGAATTTTCACTGATTTATTACATCACTATATAAATTTGAAACAGTTCAATTTAATATTAAAATTTTTGGTACTTACGTACTATACCGTCTACCAATATCATCAAATCAAAAGGACGTGGGCCAAATGCCGCGCGATATACAGTGCATAGTGGAAACCGTACCCGCACACGTTCGAAAACAATAATAAATAAGCAAGATTTATTAAGAGCAGAGTCTATGAATGGAAGTATTAATAATCGCCATAATTTCCTTTGCCAAAAATTTATAACTAAACAAATTGTATTAAAAAACTGGTCACCGAATGCAAGATTATTTTGGGATATAAATAACATTTTTTTATAAATATAGAGAAAAAGATACGAGTATTTTTCAAAAGACGATCAACCTGTTCCAAGAATTGTGTATCTCTAAAGTGGATATTCTTCAATGGATCCTTCCTCCTCCAATCTACGAAAATCGCAAAATAAACATCTATACTCATGAACTACCATTTCAAAACAAGGATCTTCCAGATGTCATAGTACACAATATGTTTAATGATTACATTCAGTCGTCAAACTTTAATAACAATATCATAATAGCAGCAGATGGTTCAAAAAATACTAATCAAACATCAATAGGAATTTTGATCCCTAAGAAAAAAGTTCGACAAAATTTCATACTGAAAGAAATGATTTCAATTTTCACAGTTGAAGCTATAGCCATATGGACTGAGTAAAAAAATTGGGTTTCTGAAACAGAAAACTATATCATCCTGACGGACAGCTTATCAGTTCTAAAAAGTATCCAAAATATTAATAGAAAATCCAATATGATAATATTAAATTTAAGTTCAACTTTACATGAGTGTCTCCAAATAGCTCAATCAATTAATTACATTCATTTGGGTACCAGCTCACAAGGGAATAGGGATTAATGAAGAAGTTGATAAATTAGCTAAAGCCTCTCCAGAGTCGTGGAATATTATTTCTTGGATAACTTGGAAAGATCTACATACACATTTCAAAAAACAACACAAAAATAAAAGGGAAGAAATATGGAAAAAGAGCAAAAGACATAAAAATTATTTTTATATTTCTCATCTTGAAAAATGGAATAGATTGGCAGCAAAAAATAGAAATACAGAAGTTTTAAACAATAAGTTGCGAGCTAAAAAATTGTCATTAAATTATATATATTTCCTTTTTAAACAAACAGATTCTCCTTTGTGTGCAGATTGTCAAGTACCAGAAACTAGTGAACATTTTATATTAAACTGTATCAAATACAAATCGCAGCGTGAAATTTTGAAAATTTTTATCTCCAACCATGGAGAATGGTCTTATTCCTCAATAGCGAAATGTAAAACAATAGAGCATGTTCAAAAAGTTGAAAAATTTTTGACATCAACCAATAGATTCTAAAATTCCAGCTAATAGTTTTTCAATACTCTACTTTCATCAATTTCAGTTGAAGCACAAGACAATAATTAAAACTACTGATGGACAATGCAATCACGAGCTGTACATTACAACTTAGATTAAAAACTAATCAAAATTTTATCGGAGCATAAGGCATTGGCCAAGTCTCCACTATTACAGTGATATCACTGTACTGAACTCAATAAGCATTTGGCGACATTATATTCTACGGTATAATACGTAAGCACCTATTTTTTTATGTAGTTATTTTATTCAAAAATTCGCGAGATTGAATGCATACTCAACAATTTTAATCTGTTAAATTGTGGGATTTTGAAACTTAAAAGTAATTTTTAGATGATGTACAACAAATGTGTTTCAGATAATTTTTTTTTTTGATTTTGTTTTACACGTATATTATAATTAAATCTGAATGTTAACATAGTAAGTTCGATTTTTTTACGCATATTTTTAAAAAGTATTCTCCGAAATTCATTTTTAGTTATTAGAGAGAAGTGGTTTCGTGAATATCAAAGCAGAAGATGCAACAGAAGATTTTCTAAATGCACTTCATGCAGAACTAGATAGATTACGAAAAGAAAAGGAAGTTTTCTTGCAAGTAAGAACTTTTTATAATTGAAATCAATAAACATTTTACTAATTTTAAAATATTTTTCGGAATTGAATTAAACGATTTACACTTCCCTTTGGATTTTTTTTAAAGTAAGGGGGAAAAAATGAACTTAAACTCAATGGCTCAACAACCCTACTGTGCCCATCTCAGTTTTCGTGACCTTCGGCACTGAGTAGATGTTCCGGTCAGGTGGCCTATCTGACACGAAAATCCCAGCAAGCAAGCTCAGTACTCATTTATCGACCCACTGAAGGTCTTAGGTCGGCCTTGCCCAGCCAAGGGCTTAAACCTCGAAAAAAAATTACTGAATTTTTTTTCAATGATTTTGCATCTTCGCTAAACACAAAATAGCACTTCTAATTTTTTAAAAAAAAGCTTATTTATAAGTGAAAAGTTTAATGCAACTGATTGAATTAACTAAACACAACACATACTTAACATAACATAACAACATGATGAAAAATCCTATTGAATATTTTTTAAAAACATTTCTTACTGAAAAAAAAAAGCATCTATAAAAGAATCGAATATGAGTCGCTCAGAAGCCAATGCGGTTAAGTCCATCTTTTGATAATTTCCGATTTTTGTAAATTTTGATAAAATAAATAATATTCTTAGTTATTAAAGGATTTACTTGTTGCTTCCTTTTTTCGATGATAGAAAAAAGGAAATAACAAGTAAAATAACAAACGTTGACCGGTCTGCGTCTAAAAAAAGGTTGAGAAGCACTGGTCTGAGAGATCCATATTAATGATTCATGAATTTATTAAATAATGGCTTAAAAATAATTAGGTTTATGCTAATGATGAAAAAAAATTAAATGTACATTTCTTATAATTTTTAAAATATCAGGCCCTTTCTTGGATTTTGTATACTGGATTTCACTTTTTTGGGGGGAGGTGGATTTTTAAAGTGAGCAGTGTTTTTTAATACAAATAAGCATTAACAGCTTTAAATTTTATATTTATAGGAATTCACCGAAGAAGATTTTACATATTTAGAAGAAAATTGGACTGCAAAAATAAAGAGAGTAGCAGAAGGAAACCAAACATGGACTGCATGTTATGCAGAGAAGAAACAAGCATAAAATGTTGCAGATAAAAGCATTAATTCCTCAATATTTCTTCTTTTTTTTTTTGTAATAAATTTCTGTAGTCTTACTTTATTTAAAATGTTTCAAACGTATAGATTATTCATTATTTTGAATTATATAAAAATAAGGACATACTATTACACACATAAAATAAAGAGGAAAAACACAGCATTATGGTACAAACTCGAAAGTTTATTAGAACTTAGATTACAGAAAATCATATAGAATATTCAAGCATGAAAAAAACCTATGCACATATTATGCATTCTTGAAATAAAATTTTCTATTTATAAATACAACTGTACTATTTCCAACAAATAAATAAGTTATAACACACATAGTAAACATAAGTTATAACACATGAAATAATTATAATTTTTAATAAATAAAAAGTATTTACATTAACACATTTGTTAAGGAATGTTGTAATTTTGAAAAGTAGATTAGTAGAAAAATCTAATAGTTCAGTAAATGTACAATTTAGTGATATGCAATAATTATTTAAAATTCCTATATAGCATTTACATTTTGTTACTTCTAAAAATAACAAGATATACAAATTTAAAAAATATTTCATTTAACAAATACCACAGAAAATTATTGTAAATTAAAAGTGGAATATTTTTAATAAAAAAATCTATTTTTTAAATATTTGAGTTAACAAAGTACAATAAAATGATTCTGCAATCTTTTAAACTAATTTAACAAATGCTTATAATAAAAGTAATTAGAAAAAGATTTATCTAAATTGCAATGCTAACCAGCATTCTAATAATTTAACATCACTAAACTACACTACTGATCACCCACCTTTACAAAAAACACCCAAATACTGCAAAAAATACACATACAAACGTTCTTATCGTAGCACCACAATAAATAAAAAATATCACACAAACTCCCCACTTTATGCATCCAACAACATTTGATTCTTTTGTAGAAATTTAATTTTTACTTGCTTAAACAACTTGAAGAAAATTTTTTTTCTGTATTGTAATTACTAAATGCATTTAAAAGAGAACAAGAACCATCTTTTTAAATATAATTCAAAAATTATAAATCATATGGATTAAATACAATTTACCAGATCTCGATAACGAAATATTGTGTTAAATAGGTTGCAAATCATGACTTAAACTTGACTGATATTTTAGAATTGTACATTATCAAAAACTTTTAAAAATGCACACTGGTATCTTTTTTTTCTCCTTCTTTTGTCCCCAATTCTTTTATCTAGCAAGTATTCGTTATTTTTTTAAATTTTGATTTTGAAATGGCCTCAATAACTTATCAATACAAATTTTAAGGACTAATATTGCTCATCTACTGCTTAACAATATTATGTTAAACTATTAATAATGATGACTATTTAATATGCTATAATTGTATAAGGCAATATTAATTAATGGTGCATTCTTCTCAGATAGCAATTAACTCAATGATGCAATATCATCTAATAATATTATCATATATAATCTGCTTGAAGAGCAAATAATTCTACAACAGAAATTCTACAGTTTAAAATGTATTTCAATCAACTAGCATCACACAAAATTCTAATTAATTGGAAGATTACATTCAATTCTATATTTTGCAATGACTGCAGTATCTATTGTAAGAGTAAATAAATTTTCTGGTGGCTATCTAATAATTTTTAGTTTAAGTGCCATATATGACTATTAAAGCAATATGTGATCTGATTGAGTACAAATTGTACCAAAAAGATTTTTTTTTCATTTACAAAACAATAAACTTATAAAAAGACAATGTTTTTAATTTCAGGGGTTATTAGACAAGAATTCAAAGTAAATGTTAAATTTTAATTAAAATTATATTAATTAAATTGAACAGAATTTTCAATATATGCTACAAAAATGTACATATTAATACATATATAGAAATATTAAATGCAGGTTTTAATTGCTTTCTCTCCAATTAATATACTTTTTTACTTTCTTAGAAAAAATGTTGCTGTAATTTATAATAAAATACCAATAAGATAGAACAGGAATTTTCAACTAACATTTAAGAATCTATACATAAACAGAAAAATGCTTAGCACAAATACAAAAAAAAAAAGATTTGCCATTAATCAACACAAAAAACAAGTTACTTACACAAACAGAACACAAAAAAAGATAAAAATATATATAATAGATTACAACATGCACAATTTTTAATAGTTATTCATTTATCCCTAAGAAAAGGGTAAATATAACCAAATACAATGCAATGTTGCATGCATAACATAATGAAAGAAACAGATATGCATGATTCAAAAGGAATATGATGACATTTTAATACAAATACAAAATAAAAAAGCAGAGGATTTCTAAAATTTAATTCCAACAAAAATAAAAATTAAATGTATATGATTCAGCTATATGGATAACAGAAAAACTAATACAAAGCATATCTATATTAATTTTAAAAAATAAAGATAATGTACAAATTGATTATATAAGCATAGATATTTCAATTATTACACAATAAATAAAATATAAAAAAATCACAGGCAAACTAAATGTAAATTGATTTTAGAGCTGAATTGAAATTCAAAATGAACTATAAAGCTTTTACCACTCTAATACTGGATTTATTATCAACAAGTTATGTGCCAATTTTAATATAATTATTAGCAAACAATTATATTTAATTAACAGATTTTATTGTCTGAAGACCATATTTCATTAGAAGCAGCTGGTTTCATAAATGGGGAATTTGATTTTACAAAAAAGAGTTCATTTTAATTAAAAAAGGAATATATTATGGTGCTTATTAGGTTTGAATGGTTATAAAATATTGTCAATACTATTTACTGTTAGCTATCACTACTGCTATTTTAAGTCTATTAGTAAAAATTTATATTAGTGATGGAAATTTTCAAAGAAATATTACAATACTTTTTTGAAAAGACTAGATAATATTTTATATACATCAGCAATAAATTTTCAGTTTTTACATATAAATAATGATAAAATGGTTTTCAGACTAGGAGGAAAAGAAAGATAAGGAATGATACATTTAATTCAAAATGAAAGGATATTTTCCCAAAGCTTAAAAAATAAATATATGAGTTAAAATTAGGACTGACTGCCTAAAAAAAACCCTTGAAAATAATAAAAAAATAGTATATATACAGTTTATTTTAGAGATAAATGCATTATTAATAGCATTAAAAGCTTAAATAATTATAAACAAAAACAATAAATGAATAATTTAAATGGTATACAGTCAAAGATATAAGACAACAGATAGTATCTATTTCTACTTTGTAGTGAGCCAATGGAAGACTCGTTATTTTGGAACAAATATTCTTGTTAGATATTGAATAAAATATAATAATAATATGAATGTATAATTTTCAAGACACTTAGATCATTGTAATTACACCAGTAAAAATGAAATCATGGACACATTTAGAAATATCCATCGTCAAAAAAATTAAATATATCTATTTATATTGAAAATAGATTTTCCTGTACATTGTAATTACACCATTATACGCCGCCGCGGATTATCCGAGAAAAACATTCTCCATCAGAAAAGTTAAAAATGAAATCATGGACACATTTAGAAATATCCATCATCGGAAGGAAATAAAAAATTAAATATCTTCTATTTATATTGAAAATTTTATCATGATGAAGTAATTTAATTGCAGACTTCAAAATACAATTTGGAAAAAATTGTTTTATAAATTTATATTTCTTCAGAAATATTTTTAAATAATTAATAAAGCTTTGAAATTTTAAATATTGACAAAAAATAACGATGGGAAATTATTTTAGCATCAGAAGTAAATGGAAATGAAATAACTATTACTATTTGAAACAATGGTTTACATTACAGAAATTACCTTTGGGGAAAACAATTCACTTTTTGATTTTGCAAGCAAATTATTGTTGAAAGTAATTTTACAGAGGATTTGATGTTCTATTATCATTTGATATTTATTTCTATCATGCTGTGATTATGTGTTCTATACGGATTATATGCAAATTAAATACACTGTTTTATAAATTTATATTTCTTGAAATATTTTTAAATAATTAATAAAGCTTTGAAATTTTAATTATTTTGTAAGTAAATGGTGAAATAACTGTTACTATTTGAATGGTTAACATTACATTTTAACATTCAGATCGTCGGAATGATGCATCATTATTTCTATCATGCTGTGTGTGTTCTATACTATGCAAAACTGATGACAATTGGAGGCTTATGTCCATCAGTTGACGACACACATCTGCCATGTCATGTTCTTTCTCGGACATCATAAAATATCCAGTTCTATTTTCACACAGATGCTTAGCATAAATACCAAGTATGACATCAATATCATCTTCTTCGGAATTGCCAAATATAGTTCCAGGAAACATAGCACGATAGCAATGCAAATGTCGAATTGCTTTGTCCCATTTACGAGTATGAACCAATTCCAACAATATTGCTTCTGCTTCTTGCTGAGAAAGGGATGATACATCAGGTTGTTCCGAAGGTGATAATCTATCACTTTCAGTATCTTCAACAGCTCTTATAACTTCATTTTTCACAGATGTAATATCTTGAGATAAATCAACAATATGAATTTCCTGAACTCTAGCTGTAAGTAAAGAAAGAAGTTTTACGTAGCTCTCTAATAAGAGTAGGAGTTGGAAATGTAATTTGTATAAACATTTGCATAAATCAATTCTATGTTCATCAACTGTTCCTTCTGGGATAGGTTCACCAAGTTGTTCCAATTTAATAGCAGATTTCATGCTATCCATGCATTCCATAGTATGCTCCTGTTTTTCTAAAAATGTTTCCCAATGTTCTTGAATTTCCAATACGCAGAATTTATGACGTTCTAACTGCACCATAATTTCTGGATCAATATGAATGAATGGACATTCAAAATGATTGAGAAGAATATCCAACATAGTTAGGAAATTAGAAGCAACACCTCTGAACCCATCCATATGAGAAATCATTTGGCAACATTCTCTTGTCAATCTAGTTACTCTTCTGAACATTTCTTTGAAAAGTCGAGACATAATTTGATAGGTATTAGCAGCTACACTGCCAGATGTATCAGACATTAATTCACGTACATGAGCTCTCCACATATCTTCTATGTCTTCTAATCCTGGTGGTAAATGAATTGCTGCTAACGGTGAGAAACTGGGTGAAGTGATGCTCAAAGTCAGATCCCCATCACTTGCCAAACTATGTGTTGATCCTGAAGCAGGACTAATTGGTCTTCTTCTATGTTCAGATAAAGGAAGAGAACTAGGAGGAAACACATATCCACTACTGCTACTTGGGAGGACAGGCTGCATATCATCAAGTGGAGATACACTTCCAATTTCATCATCAGATGATTCTTCCTTTCGAGGACTCAATGTTGAATTGCTCATATTCAAACTTAATTTTGGTTTTGAGATATCATCAGCACTACCATCATAATTAGTGAGTGATCTGCGACGGACACCCCAGTTGAAATTATCCATGCTTTCTCCTTCTTGACTTTCTAATTCATATTCCAAGAAGTCAAAATCTTTGAAGACTCCAAATTGGGCATGTTCTGGATGTCCATCTTCTAGCTTACTGTCAGCTGATTCATTATTTGTTGCAGAAATTTCTTCAGTACTGCTGCACATAGATGATTGGTGTTCAATTATATCACTACTCTGGCTAAATATAACAGAGGGACTCTTTGGTAAACCTACTCTTTGACCACAGCTTGTAAGCAAACCTATCAAATGCTCTCTTGTTCGAGCTTGAGATAACCAAGGTCGTTTCCATCCTACAGAACCATTTTCTGTAAAAGAATGATTATGAGAAAGGCTACGTCTGGGTGAAGCAGAGGAACCTTCTTTTTCACCATCTTTGGGACTATCTTTTAAAAGATACTTTTGACCAACAATTGGAGTTAGAGATAAATCTATAGTAAAATCCATAGTTCTTCCAGGTAATTCTCTTTTAGTTCCAAATTCTGAATCAGCAAATGATGTATTTGATGCAATGCTAACACAGTCTGCTGCAGAAGAACCAATGGTAAATGGAGCTGGAGGAGCAGCAAGTGTGGAAGACCGTGTGACAACAAGTTTTAATATTTTCAGAGCATCTTTCCACTGTGGACCTTCAATGTATCTTGATATAACTCGCAAAAGGTCGAATTAATTGTTTGGGCAGAACATGTTACATCTAAGTAATGCAGAACACAATAAAGGATGCCTAAAACATGTGGAATTAAATTTTGAGGACCTTTTTCCAAAATTTCTACCAGAAAAGTAATTAGATTCAAGAAAATGTGACAATATGCATCATATAAATATTTGACCACACATTTTGTCCACTGAAAACTTTCTTTGCTGAATGAACGTCTACTATAAAGCATCATAACAGTTGCTAAATTTTCTAACTTCTTAGATTTTTCCATGCAAACTTGAGCTATATTTTCAGCACTTTTGATGCATAGAGTGTTTGGATCATCATAATTTAATAATAAATATGGTAACAAAGCCATCACATGAAATGGAAAAGCTAATGATTCAGATGGGTCTACAATAGGAATATCTAATAATGATGTAAAGTGTGTTAATATTTTAACTGTAGAATCAAAGGTTGTTGGAGCAGCACATCCTTTAAGAAGTAATGCATGAACTCCAGGAAAATTTGACCATTTGATTTGCATTTGAATTTTCTCGAGTTTCTCCTGACAATCAGTACGTTCCATAGGCAATTTCATCATTACTTTTTCAAGTAATCTCACAGCAAGTAAAAATTCATGCTCGTAATCAGATTCCAAAAGTGAAACAGCAATCCAAAAGAATTGTGAAAGTAGTGTCATTCTATCTTCCTGAGAAAATTGTTCATCAGCCATTTTTAATGACTGGGCACTTCTAGATCGACCCAGATTATTTGCCCGTAATCTTACATCAATGTCAGTATTACTACGATTTCTAAGATCTTTTATTTCGATTGTCGGCGAGTCAGGATATTTTCTTCCTGAATAAGAAGTACTTCTTTGATGATTAGCAGCCATTGGCAATGGATTACTTGAACCACTAGAATGACCAGATTGGGAGACAGTAATTGGAGGAGCACTTTTTCGATTGCTTTCTTTGTTTAAATTAGGTGTTGATTTAAAAAAGTCTTTCATGATATCACTGATTTTAAATGCAGAATCTAAAGAATCAATAGCTTCTTCAAGGGTAAGCATTAATTCAGTAACATAACCTTGCATATCTTCTCCTTGTTCGGTAACAGTTTCAACAAGACGAGAAAGTATATCACTCAACATTCTTGCATTTAAGGGCACTTTTAAAGCTCTAAAAATCTGTAAAGAACGCCCAGCATAATGACGAGAGGAACAGGACAGAGCCAATTGCAAAGCTATTTGAGCCCAACGATCCTGAATATGTGCCATTGGAATAGATTCTTTAAATACAAACAGAACATGCTGTAAAAATGTAGATAATTGTTCAGCACTTTTAACAGACCAAACTTTAGCAGTAATATCTTCATAGCTCCATAAAGCATGACCTTTTTTCCCTGCTAAATAATCTATTAATGATTTTATAGTATCTTCAACACTTGGTGTTAATTTGTTGATTTCTAAAATTTTATTCACAATTGCTTCTTCATTAGCAAGTGTTTCTGAAGAGCCACTATCTTGATCTCTGCTGGAAGTTGATTCTGTGTCATCAGTGGAAGGAGTATTTTTAATTTCATTTAAAATATCACTTTCTTCAAAAAGTTTTTGTTCAGTAAAATTAATTTTGGATACAAAATTTTGAAGAGGAAGACCATAGCCCAATTCTCGTGTTTTATTATTTAAAAGTATTCTTGCAACACCTAAATGGTCATCATGTTTTGTTAGAACTATTAACAACTTGAGCAAAAGTATTTTACAATGTTCATGTACTAAAGGACGAGTATGATCAAGGCCTAAAAATATCACATGTAACATCAAAGGTACATGAGGTGACCAATCAATACTTATACCATCAAGAACATCTACTAAAAGCATTACAGCTAAATTACATCTGTGAAATCCAGTTACAGGTTGAGAGCTATCAGGTAGAAATTCTGTCAAAGGAGCATAGTATCCACCAAATTCAGGCATTGGTAGAGGATGTGGTTGTGGAGTTTCAGGTTTTACAGTTTCATCTGGAACATGACATAACAGTAAAAAGTTATCTTCTTCCACAGAAGAAATAACAGTATTTTGTCCATCATCACTAGCTGTAGTTGATGAGGGGCCAGGATTTAATTTTCCTGATGCAACCATGCTGCAAGAATTTTGCATTGACTCAGGGCTACAAGCATCCTTTCTTATTTGGCTATCTTTTTCACAACCACTCTCAGTACTATGGCGCTTAGTATGAAGGGTGCCACGTTCAAGAGTAACCTCACTACGAGGTGCATCTGGTTGTGAACTAGATCCACCATCGTCAGAGTGGCTACTTTCTTTGCGAATACTAGTGACTCTAAAGAAAGGAGGTGTCTCTGTCCTTTCAATAAGACAGTTCAGAGTTTCAACAGTCTGCATATCAGCCATCATTTCATCCAAAAGTTTCTCTGGTCTTGCTTTTGCCATGAACAATACAACACGCTTAGTAAATACAAGCAATTCATTGGGGGCCAGTCCTGTGACAATGAACAGATATCTAATGATGACTTTCAAATTGTTTGGCCAACACTTACATAGGGAAGCCCAAAGATCTTCGATTTCATGAGGATGTTCATTTACAAACTTTGCTGTAATATAAAAAAGATTATTCAAAACCATTTCTGTAGCTTCAGCTGAGCCCCATCCTTCTCTCCGCTCAAGCACAATACTCTGGCAAATTTCGGAGGAACAGAATTCTTGAATTCGACTTAAATGTGGTAATGGACCACAATGTGTAATGTTAGGATCAACTAGTTCCATGTTGTAAAGCCATGGCAAAACATACTGCAGCAGATTCTGTCGTACAGCAGGACGTGCAGTTTGGAGTCTACTGGTTATTTCAGAGAATATAGGCATAGTAAGTTCAGGATGTAACTGAGCAAGATGATGGGAAAGTTGCATCTGGGTGCAAGGGTAGCCTGATGAAAATAAAGCGTCATAAAACTGTGGGTGTTTTTTTCTCAAAACAACATTTCTGTTAACAGCATCAGTTTCACCATCAACTGAAATTGAAGTACAACTGCTAAAAAAACGATGATCCAATATCTGTAAAAGCTGAAAAGCTGTTTCTTGGATTTTACTTCTTGGACAACCAGTGTTCAGTAATGTTACATTAATAATGGCCATGTAATGATCACATGGATATTCACGTACACTGAATATAGTAGCCAGGGCATTAAAACAACCATCAGCCATTTGAATATCTCCTGTATAGCAGCAATCGACCAACCAATCTAATAGTGTACCAGAATCTGAGTTGAATTCCAAGAGTAATACAACAGTTTCTTGACCCAATTGATATATTTTTTCAACATCAGAATTTAATAGACTATTTAGCCAAGAATAAAATGGACCTTCCTCACTGAGACCTTGAGGGTCAAAGCAAGGACCACAACACAAAACTGCTGACATTGCTTGCAATGCAGAAAATTCAAAATCTGAGCAAGGTTCTTCCTTAACAATTTTTCGATCACTTACTCCAAAATGAGACCCATATTTACCACTCCATGATGCAAAAAGGTAGAAAAGATTTCGTCGCAGATCACATCCAAGTAAATTGTGTCTATTTTCTAAAGAGAAGCTTTTAATTAATTTATGAATAAATCCACAAAAATGTTGCTTGATTTCTTGCACCATACCAAGAACATCCTTATCATTCTCAGCTTCAAGATATAATCGAGCTCCATCTATATACTCAACAAATGTAGTATTCAAAGATGATGCATCTCTGTCAAGAACACTGCTGCTTATACCAAATGTACCTTGTTCAGCAATAAGTTCAAGTACTCGGGCAAGTTGAACTCGTAAGACATCTCGACGCCTTCGTCTTCTAACATTTTCTTGTTTACGATCTATGGCTTCTCTAATATAAACAACCAGTTCTTCCATCAAGTCTTTAACAGCTAAATGGTTAACTTTTGATAACCCAAGAACAATAGAATCCCGTAGATCTGCTTGTTCACTTCTAAGTAAAGGAGTTATTTGTTTAAACAGACTTGATACCTGTACACTTGAACTGTTAGGGGATCTACTATCAGATCTTTCAGAAGTAACACTATCAGGTGATGAGCTAAGGCTAAGTTCAGCAGGCATAAAACGAATTGGTGGATTGCAGTTGGGTGGAGCAATACGACAAGCGAACATTAAATAATTTCTCCATAAAGTCAAATGCAGCTCCCTTTCATTTAATGCTTTCTTAATCACAGGTGCAGGTCTTAGCAATGAGGCTCGATTATCATTAACTGGATTAAGATCAAGGTAACTAAAAAGAGTAGTTATTCTAGAATAAACAATCAACCAAGAATGAGCAACAGCTGTAGGGCATCGTTTCAGTAAAGTACTGTTATCGATAAAACCTAACAAGCAAACACACCATGGGTCTAAGCCTGAATTCTCAGAAATTTCAAGATTGCTTGAGACTTTATTTGATCCCTCAGTTGCATCATGAAGTCCAGAGGTCCATGCAGAGCTATTTCTTTCAGTTAACCATTGGAGATCAATGTGAGATGCAGAAAGCAAAGCGGCTTTTTCTGCTGGAGGAAGTAGTGGAAGGCACTTCTCAGCAACTAATGGACAACACTGATCTATAGCTTCAGAAACATAATCCTCCTCACAAGATGGTACTAGTATTTTTAGAAGAGACTTAGTTTCTTTTAGTATATGAACTGCAAGACGTCTTGGTGGTAGCCTACAATGACAAAGCATTACTAGAGCTACTGCTTCAACCAGATGTAGTACTGAACATAAATGATCCATTTTATTTTGTTCATGAGTAGTCTTCCTGAGTGAATTTTGTGATTGTGAAGTTAAAGCATTTTTCCAATTAGTAAGGAATTGCAAAAGCATGCGTAGAGCATTATCAAGCAACTGAGGGAATGTATCATTTACTTCTCGTAGCATAAATTGGACGAAGCCATAAATAACATCTTCCCTCCAGTCTGGAAAGTCAAGTGTCATATTTTGAAGAGATTGAAATGCTAAAGCACGTAATTCTTCATCCATATGAACAGTGAGTCGTGATAAAAGGTCTACTAAATCATGTCTGCTCATTCCATCTGGTATAAGTCGTGGAACTGCAGCAACACAGGTACGAAATAAGTCTATTTTAGGTTTTCTTTCACCAGTGATCATGTCATCAGGCTCTTTGTTAATATTTTGAACAGTAGTCATCATGAGAGGACGACCAAATTGTACATCAAGAGCTTTCAAAATGTCATCAAATACTTTTCTTACATATGGATGATAATGGGACATACCTATTGTTCGAGCTGTTTCATCCGTTAGCATTTTATTCAAAAATGTTTTTTTAACTCGAAGAGTATTTCCTGATGGCAAAACTCCAACAGTTCTAGGCATAGGAGGATCTCCCTCTTTTTGTTGCAAACTATCAGCAACTACCAAAAAGGCTCTCAAGGCAATACTCATTCGTTCTGGAGTCAAAATTATCTTGATAGGACGACCGACAGATAACAAATCGAAAACTATTTCTTTCATTGCAAAATCTAATCTCTCTTGAGCAATGAATTGTATAATTTTTACAAAAATGTTCAGTGGTGTATCTCTAGGCACAACTGCTTTGGAACCTTTAGGAAAGAGTGAATTAACAATACTTTGCAATCTACTTTGAGTGGCAGTATTACTTTCACATTTTATTCGAATCATATAAACCCACAGTAAACGATATAGAGATTCTAATGCAACACGACACATTTTAGGATCTCGATTTTTTAAATGAGATAAACACATAGCTAAAAAGTAATGCCAGTTCTGTAAGAAAAATAGTTTTTGACTTACACAGAGTAAGCAAGTCACCAATGGGAAAAGAGCCAAGCTATGTTTCTTTTTAGTACACAAGTCTAACGTATGTGAGTATAGCATTTCAACAAATGTTTTCAAACATGGAACATTTACTTCATTTTTAACGGTGGCTGCAACAGGTACCAAAATTTCTACAAACAACCCAGCTAAAGCATGTTTGATATCTTTATCTTTCACTTCTAAGAAATAGGTTGCACATTCTTGCATGAACTGAAATGAGGCTTCAAATTCTTCAATGGGCACCATTTTAACCCTAAAAAATTTCATCCCCATAAGAAGACTGATTATGCTGTGAGTTGTGATTGGACTAGGTTCTTTGCTTCGAAGTTCTTTTAATTCAGCAACAAAGCGTTTTCTCACAGACTGGAATCTGGATTGAGCAAGAACACCAATTACTTCTGCATAGAGATCAGCAATGATATTCACATTCTGGGCATTGGGTCCAGTCTGTGCACCTTCTCTAAATTTGAAATGTTTGAATGCTAGATTTTCAATGTACATAACCAAATCATCATGTCCAGGGTGCACTGACAATTGTCTTAGAACTTCAATGAGTACCAAGCAAAATATAAACTCCACGGCAAGATCGCGTCTTTCATGTAAGTAATCTTTTTCTGTCTTTTCTTGAACATCTCCTTTGCTTTTGGAATCGCATCTCATTCGTAATTCCTGAGAAAGTGTAGAATCGACTCCCTGTCGATCATACCAGGCAAAAAGAGTACGTAAAAGTGATGGCAGACAGTGTTCTGCAACTGAACCAAAAGCGCTAAGTAATTGATCAAATAATGCATCTTCGCCTCTTTGCAGGGATTTGGACAAAGGTCTTTCCAATGACTCGGATAAGACTAAATCTATCTTGCGCTCAGCTTGAACAGTAAATTCAGCAAAAAGAGTTCGTAATATAAACTCACCAGGTTTGACTTCTATATCTATATTTATGCCAGATGGAAAAGTTTGTCTTTCTTTTCGTACACCCCAAGGAAGTTGGGATTGAGTACAAATATTATAGCAGTTAGATTGCCCTTTAGAATCACTTGAAGACGTCATTTTAGTCAAAAGTGTCTTGTAGAACTTCAAAAATAAAACTACATTATAAACTGCTAATATACCGTTATAAATATCAAAGTTGTCATTCTCGCGAAAGAAACCATTTATGAAAACAAATCGATTGATCAGTCACAGTTAACAGTACAGTTTACAATAAAAATAAACTATTTCTTAACTATTATCGGGATGATCAAGAAATGATAAACAAAATAATTTAAATATTTTTAACATGCTATAGATAAAAATATTAGTATGAACTT
The DNA here is from genome assembly GCA_019973935.1 of Trichonephila clavipes. Lineage (NCBI taxonomy): Eukaryota > Metazoa > Arthropoda > Arachnida > Araneae > Nephilidae > Trichonephila > Trichonephila clavipes. The sequence goes on from BMAU01015451.1 coordinate 82,772, forward strand.
TACAAGTTTTTAATCAATACAATTTTTTTAAGAGAACACTGATCAGATTCAGTCAAGCCACAACTTCGAGTTCTAGTTCATGAAAGCCCGTCGTTTTGATTAAGGCTTTGAAATTGGCAGCACGTGGGCAGTTTCGCTTTTGTTCAGGAGTGGATCGAGACAGCGCTAATACAGCCTGAAAGTTTTTTTTTAATGCAGTGCTAGCGCCTTCTGCTACAAAATATGGAAACTAAAATCATTGAATGGCTTTGCTATTTTTGTATCGCTGTGAGTCGAACGAATTTTGCTGAAGTTCTTTTGCATCTTATTTACATTTTTAATAATTTTTACTTTTGGTTTCTTGGGGTTTTTTTTGCTTTATTTTGTTAATTGTTTTATTATCTTTCTTGTTATTTTAATTAGTCAATCTGTTTTTTAATTTTCTGCAATCAATTTTTGCATATTTATTGTTTCCTGAAATGAATGTGCATTTAGCAGAGACTAAATCTGCTCATTTTGTAATCAAGTCTTCACTCACCCTTTTTGTTTGAAAAGGCATTTAAAAAATGTTCATGATCACCAACAGTGTGATGTAAATGGAGAGATTTTGAAGGAATTCAATACTTTAAGTGGTATGAATAGTTGCATTTAAAAAAAATTTAGTTTATAAATTTTCACTGTAGTAGACTGAAATTTATATATTTATGGATAAATAATGTTTCCTACTAAAGTTTGCATGATTTTATATTACTAAATGTAAACCTTCTTTTAATTAACACTATAGAATTTGTTACATGGAAAGAAGAAAACAAGACCATGTCAAAATATGTTAGACAGCGAGGTTGTAAAACACTTAAAAATGGAGACATAGTGATGAATTATCACTATTATCGAAGTGGGATATACAAACCAAAAAGGAAAGGTCTCAAGGTATTAAAAGTCTCAAGGCTCTGCCAAAATTGGAATTAGTTGACCAGCAGTAATAAAAGTTAGACAGAGTACTGAGAGAAAATGTAGTAGTGCATTATTTCCCGAAGCATCAAAATCATGAAACTCAATTGGAGCACTTAAGGTTATCAGAGTCTGATAGGACAACTATTGCTGGTACAGTGTATTTTATTTATATTAGAGTTTCATTATTCTTAATTTTATTATTATTAGTTACTATTGTTAGTTTTGTTTATTTTCAGGAAGATTAAAAGAAGGTGTTAGTGAAAAAAGTTTTTTGCGGGATATTAGAGAAGAAATTACTGTTGTCAGTGGCAGAAAGATGCTTATTGAAAAAAAGGATATCCATAATATTAAAAGGGACTTCAATATTAATGGTTATGTTAAAAGGCATGAAGTTGATGCAGTGAGTGTCAAGCTATGGTCTCAAGAAATGAAAAATAATGGAGAAAATTGTATTATTTTTTTCAAAGAGCAGGGACATTAAGGGAATGACTACTGTTTAAAGGATGAAGATTTTGTCCTCATAATCATGACAGATTTTCAGAAAGAAATGATTACAAAATATGGAATGGACAAAATTTGTATTGATGGAACACATGGGCTAAACACACACACACACAGCTATGATTTTAATTTATACTCAGTTTTGGTAGTTGATGAACCTAAAAATGGAATACCTGTGGCATTTTGTTTTTCCAACAGAAGTTCTGAAGATGCATTCAGAATTTATTTTAGTGCCATTAAAAGTGCTGTGGGTAAAATCGAAACTACAACATTTATGACTGATGATGCTCTAGCATTTTTTAATGTTTGGAGTTATGTGATGGGCACAGTTAAAAATATCTTATTGTGTTTTTGGCATGTCACAAGAAACTGGAACCAAAATTTAAACAAAATTAAAAATCCTGAAAAGATAAAAAAAGTGTTAATAAAGCATTAAAGGTAGTGAAAGATGAACTATGTTTAGAAACATTTTCTAACCTAATGAAGCAATTCATAGGAGATTTATTAAATGACTCAGACATTTCAGAATGCGGAAAATATTTCCAGCAAAATTATGCTCAGAGACCTGAAAAATGGGCCAATTGTAACAGAAAGAGTCTGGGCATAAATACAAACATGTATTTGGAGTCCCTTCATAAAAAAATTAAGTACCATTATTTTGGTGAAAAACATGTCAAGAAATTAGATGTTGCAATATATGGTCTCTTAAAACTTGTAAGAGACTTAATATTTCAACGTTTAATAAAAATTAGAAAAAAAAACATTTCTTCTGATAAACTATCAAAAATTGTCAATAGCCCCAGATTAAGTCTAGAAATTCAAAGCAATAGAATTGAAAAATTAGCAAATAACAAGTGGAAAATTGAATCTAATCATTCCAACTATTCAATATGCAAGAAAGAAGAAGAATGCCATAGATTATGTAACATTAAATGTACTGCCTGCAAAATTTGTATTCATTCCTATACATGCACTTGTGTAGACAGTTTAATAAGAGGAAATATTTGCAAGCACATTCATAAAGGTGCCCTAATGTTTTTAAAGGATGATACACATAATGAAGAAATACAAGAAATTTATTTAAATCAAAATGATATTTTAAAAGAAACATTCGATGTTTTGCCGTGTAGCTCTAAATCTGCTAATAATGATGGCCGTGGATCCAAAAAAAAAAAGAAAAATTGAAAGCATTCTTGCTCTTATTGATGAACACAAGTATACACCAGAAGAAGAAAATAAAATTCACAGGAACCTAGATAGTATATTAAATATTTTCTATAACAAAATGAGGAGCACAATAATAAAAGAATTAAAAAAATGATGGAACCCTCAATTATAAATATAAAAAAGAAGAATTCTTTTAAAATTATATGTTTTTAAACTTTACTAAAAGAAAATTTGTACATGGTTTTTTTTTCTCTGAACAGAAAATCTTAATTGCAATTTAGAAAGAATTTTGAAGTAGGATAAGGATAAAAAAAAACATTTTTGGTGGATGATTTTACTGTAAATGAATTTAAAGTATTATATAATAAACTTTATAATGTTGTTGTGATATTTTTTGAGCGTGATCTTACGTATTGAAAAAATAAAATATTTTACTATTAAACTATTACTCTGCTTTTATCAGAATTTTTTTATAATTGTGCAAAACCTTTATTTCCATACCCGATTTTATCGTTTATTTAACATAGTTATATAGTTTTCTAAACTGTTACTTTCCTTGTGCCTCCACAGCATACAAACCAGAAAATTTTTAAATTATGTCATGTTTCACGTGATTCAGCTAATTTTGTGACAATAAGCGAATTTCATTCAGAATTATGAAGCTTCATCCGCTACCATCCATTGCAAGTTCATTAAC
>BMAU01015452.1:0-123165 GCA_019973935.1 Trichonephila clavipes
AAAAAAAAAGTAATAGTATAATTATTGTTATTTTTCCTTTCTAATTTTTAAATTGGAACATATTGCAAAATGCGATGGATGTTTAGAAGACAAAAATATAGATATCACAATATAGAAAAAGAACTCAGAGGGTCTCATTTCCCAATCATAAGCCTTCCTTTGAAGAACTTTGCCTGCAAGACAAGCCCATGGAAGTCGCTAATACTTATTAAACTTGTTCTTAATTTGGCATTAATTAATTAGTTATAAATATTCTGTGTAGCACTGATACATTAAAAGATACCGGCTGATGTGCCCGCTCTTGCACTGAGTTCATTTATAAGAAAATAAAACATTATTAATATAATCGCTTATTTGTAAAGGAGAGTAAAGTCAAGTAAGACAAGTTACAAAATTGTAAAATGATTTTAAATGATTGCTCAGGATTATAATTAGTTGTAAGCGAACTGTAATTTTAAGCCTCACAGAATTAGCATTTGAATTGATGTTGAATAATGAACAATAAAAACAAATTCTGTTAAAGAATAATTGTATTATTTTTAATATTTAAAAGCGAAAGACTTTAACATGTTTTAACCTCTGGAGCAGGCACTCGATACTAATGGTCGAGCGGTGTTAATGAGTCGCCCCAAGTCTTTTTTAATTATTTTTATAGTACACAATAAAAATCGTTATTCAGTGGAAATTTAATAAAGAGAAAATATACTTATCTACTTTTGGGCGACACAGAAAATATTTCGCAAAAAATTTATCACACCGGGAACTTATTCAAAACAAGTACCTTAACATTGTAAAAAAACGTTTGTTACTCCAAAAAGAAGGAGATATGTGAGAAATATATTTTAGTTCACGCTAAGATCAGCCCAAATAGAGGATAGTATCAGGGCCATTGGTAACAATTAAACAGTTTTGCCAAATTACCGATTTCGTGCACTTCCCAAGCTCGGCGTACCGAAGTGCCCGAATTAAAAGTGTATTTATTACATAATGGATGTTCTAAAAAATTTGTAAAACGTTTTTCGTTATCATAAAAATATTTTACAAGAAAAAAAGCGCAACAGAAATAGTTCATTTACAACTTTCCTAAATGAAAAAAAAAAACAAATACATAAGAGCAGGACGTAACTAACTGTACAGTAGTTCGAACGTCAAACCGCACAAATATTCTTGCTGCCTACAGATGATGGCACAATACAACAGTGTGATGAATTTTTGCCTTCCTAAATTTTTTTGATTATGGGTCTGGGTTTTGTTTTTTCCTCACTCAATAAAAAATCTCTCATCATAGGATTACGCAGCAAATCAAATAAAATGTGTTTTATTTGGTATTTAGTATCAAAAAAGATATATAATGAGAGTGTTTCGGAAGTAGAAGATTCTATTTTCGATGACTTAATATCGCAGATAATATATATAAACTGTACCAGTGTAAATGTGTGTATTTTTCTTATGTCAGAAAGTATATCGTTTACTTGACTCCAGTAAATAATTTTTTAATCTATTTGATAGAAGATCTACAGTGGTGGCAAAAAGTCCTGAACACACTCATTTTTTTGCGTAATTTTTGTGTTTGACTTCATTTTTTTTATGAAATTATCGCACTATCTTAAATATTGTTATTGATTTTAATGTATTTTTTCATGCTGATTTCAAATCTGTTTGTAGATTTTATCTAAAGTAAATAGTTTCATTGATGTGTTGAAAAAACCTTGACAAGAAAGCACAAGGTCACTGTAAGAATGAGTGAGTGTGTTTTTCACCAATGAAATGCTCCGTTATTTCAACCAATCAGGGAGCAGTAGCGATAAAGGGTTGAAAGAAAAAGGTGAAACGTGGTTTATTGTATTAAATGCAGTTGTGTGCTTGTGGAAAATAATGTATTGAAAGCAATTTGAAGTGCGTTTGTTGAAAATATTGGAATTATGGCAAAATTTTCATATCTGCCTGAGAATAAAAGGTACAAAATAATTCATTTGAAGGAAGAAGGTTATTCTATGCGCCAAATTGCTGCTAAAGTACCATGTGGCCTTTCTACTGTTGTGAGAACTTTGAAAAGATTTTCTGAAACAAATTTTATTGCGGACAGGGGTGATCAGGACGACCAAGGAAAACATCTTTACGTGAAGAAAGGTTATCGCACATAATTTCACTTTCAAACAGAAAGCTTAATTCCTCGCAAATTTTGAAACAATGGACTTGACATCAAATGTGAGTGTGTGCCCAAGAACTGTTAGAGGAAGACTGCTGGAAATTGGGTTACGAGGCTGTAAAGCGCGCCCAAAAACCATTACTGACTGAATTTCAACGCAAGAAGCGATTGACTTGGGCAAGGGAACATTCATTATGGACTATTAAAGACTGGGAAAAGATAATATTTAGTGACGACAGTCAGTTTTGTATTTCTGGCAACCAAAGCAGTGCCTATGTAAGACGACGCACTCATGAGGAATTCAGCCCTCAGTGTCTGAAGCCCACAGTAAAGTTCCCGACAAAAGTGATGGTATGGGGTTGCATGTCTTCTCATGGCTTTGGAAGACTTCACATCGTTAGCGGAACAGTGAAAGGCATGGCTTACATTGAAATACTACAAAATAAATTGCTACCAACTGCGAGAGATCTTTTTGGGAACCAGTCATGGATTTTTCAGGATGATAACGCCCCTTGTCATCGTGCAAAGGTAGTCCAGAAATGATTGAAAGACCATACTGTGAATAGAATGAACTGGTCAGGACAGTCTCCCGACCTTAATCCGATAGAGAACTCATGGTTTAAAATTGGTTATGAAATTTTAAAGAAAAAACCTTCAAACAAACGTGAATTAATTGAAGCTTCCTTCAACCATTCCCTATTTTCCTTCAACCATACTGTCATGAAAGATCTTCTTTTGAAATTGGTGCATTCCATGCCAAAAAGATGCAGATCCGTAATTAAAGCAAACGGCTGGCCCATAAAATATTGATTTTCTAACATGTGACAAGAATGTAATTTTCAAAATGCTTATTAAATATACCATATTCGTCAATTTTCGTGTTATTTTTCTTTGCATATTATGTTTTTCTATATTGTTTTATTCTGCACATATTTCACATTATTGTGTTCAGGCAGCTTCACTACAATAAATATTTTAGTCATTAAGAAACTAGTAGTAGATTTGAAATCAGCATAAAAAATACATTAAAATCAATAACAATGCTTAAGGTAATGCGATAATTCTATAACGAAAAATGAAGTCAAACACAAAAATTACGCTAAAAAATGAGTGTGTTCAGGACTTTTTGCCCCCACTGTACAAATATACAGCAATAGTTAAGTAAATCCGTGACTGAAATGTTGCATTTTAGAAATAACTTTGTGTGTAGTTTTGGTTATTTCCTTTGCTATGATTTCTTTTGAAAAGAAGGGATGGTTAAGAGTTTAAACAAGTTAAAATGAGAAATTTTTCATTGTGATTTAAAATATTATTTCATTTAATTATTATGACGCAGCATTCTAGAGAAGTGGCTTCAAATTTAAATGAAAACGGTACCTTGAATAAGAATTTGTTTAAACAAAAAGTTAATTGTTACTATGTAAATAAAAACGAGTAAGCGTGATGTGCTGAATTTCCTGTTTCGATATCAATTTTTTAAAATAATATACGCATAAATTCAAGATATACATAATGATTACTCTGTTACAATTTAGATTTTTATCAATGTGTCTATAGATTACAGTCACTAAGTGAAATTAATGATTACATTCAATAAATTAAGCATTGGTTAAAATATTTATAAGCAAAATGTTGTGTTTTTAAAGATCAATTTTCTACATCAATTTATTTTAAGTATCTAATAAATTATAATTGGTGCATATTCAAAAATGTTTTAAGATAATTACTATATTTATAGTGTTTGATGCCTCCTTCTAAAAGTCGCAAGCAATAAGGGGTAAGAATAAAAGTCCTCAACGACTGGCCCAAATAGAAGTTGCTTTCGTCTCAGCCGTCTAAGGCAAGCTCGTTGTAACTGTGGACTTGTTGTTCGGTGGATCAAATGAACACCCCCGCCAAGGTCTACATCTTGTCGCCGAATGTACATAAATAATCCTTTCTGAGATAAACTGTTTTAGTGAACATAAATATTACTTTGGACGTAATGTATAAAACTCCTAATATATTACAAAAAAATTTAGATTTTTCTTTGGTGGAAGTTTATTACTTTAAATATATTATGGATGAGAATAGTTGTCAAAAACCCGGTGTCATTAGTTACACGAAAACATTTACTATTAAATTATATTAATATATGTTTAAAGATCCTTCTGCTGCCTATGAGTTCCTTTTATCTTTCCATTTAAGGTTAAAAATACACAAAACAATTTTCATGAATTTTTAATATTCACAGTTGGAATGTAAAGTAACAATACGTTCTTTTGAGAAATAGATAAGGCCGCAGTAGCTTGATGATCATAGTCAAGGGCTCTTGATATCCATGTCAGGGGTCTGGCCCTATTAAAAGCTCTCCGTGTAAGGAGCTATTGCTCGTTAAATGTGTCGGGGCTCAAAGTCCTACCAACGGCGAGGTGTGGAAGTTAAGAAAGGAAAATGCCTGTTTAAGTGTTTTCATCGTCACTTGATCAAGATTAAAAATTATAAGTTCTGTCTAATTAAAAAAAATTGTGCTGCTTTATATAGTGCGAAGTTGATTTTTAAGATGCATCATTGTGGCCAAGGTAGCCTAGTGGTTGAGCTATTCGACTTGTGGCCGGTGTGTCGCGAGTTCAAGCCCATTGCAGCTGAAGACCCGTCGTGTATACAGGACCATTGCAAGAGTCTCAAATGTCCTTTTGTTGGTATGGTGTAGAAGTTAGGATTGAGGGTTACCAGCTGAGGAGTCATTCTATTCACCAGACCATGGTCCAAAATTATGACACATGTCGCCAATAGCCCTCGTGTAGCTGTACAATGAGACGTTTATATACACTCATTGACTCACGGAAGATGAGTCTTGGGTCTAAAAAACTATAGAATGACTTCAGTAAGGCATTTGATGGGTTTTTTCAATCATTTTTTTCGTACCTCGCAAAGTTTTGATGCATTCATAGTACGTCGCAGTCTGTACATGTGCTCCTTGCACACATGTCGCATTTTCTCCATCTGTTCTGCGTAAGTTTATTGTTTATTTCTCCGTTACTTTGTCGTGGCCCGAAAGTCACGGAAGAAAGAGGGTTGGGTAAGAAGCAGACATAATTATAAAAATGGCTACTTTTATTCTATCTTTAACACTTTATAAAATATACAATTTTATAGCTTAACTCTGGGAGCAAACTGAAATCCTAACACTTAATCGAAAAAACAAGATTATTGTCAATCACTTAGCTTCAATTGAAGCTCCTTGTAACGATCTTCCTCGAATCCTGATAGCTCGATCAGTTCCAAGGTTATTTACTTCACCAATTCCTGTTGGATTCTACGTAGACTATTAATCTCAAGGTTCACGACCACCCTGTCACTATTCACCTTTTCTAATACATGGACTCTATGTCTTACAATAAATGATTAACCTTCAACTCACATACTCAACGTTAGAGCTTAAATAGTATTTACATTTGCATAAAATCAAGTCATCTATACGGATAGCTGTTTTTAATCTAAAATCACAGTTAAAGAATAGTTTCTTCAAGAGAATTAATCTTCAAGGGAACCCCAATAGTACCCGCTACAACTGATGTACTCTGAAAAGATTCGAAACTTTTACATACATTTCGTATCGAAAATAGATAAGTTTTGGGATTCCGTGTCAATAACATTTTGGCTGTACAGCCTACCCCCTATTTTCTCATTAATCGACACAAATATATGTCACCCAGCAGTTACAACAAGATTACGCGTTATTCATCTGCTAAGCGATTGTAATGTTTGTGGCTGAGAGTAAGTGAGAGTTACTTTAAAGTCGCACTAAGGCAATGTTTCTCAAACTGTGGGGAGCTCCCACCTAGGGGGGTGTGATAAATCTTACGAGGAGGGGGGCGAACATATATAAAAAGCGAAAACAAAAGATTTTTTTTAGAAATTTGTTTACTGAGATTAAACAAACAAAATATATTCTGACTGACAAAATAAAAAATAAGAAACGAGTCTTACAGAAGTCGCATATGATGTGTAACATCTGACATGTTATCATGGTAAATACACAATATTAATTTTTTCCTGCAAAAAATATGAATCGGTTATGATTGGAAATAACTTTCTATCGAATAATTATATATTTAATGAAAATTGTATTTAATGAACAAAAGGAGAAATGCAATATTTTATCAAAAATAATTATTCTTGTTCAATTTGGGAAAGAGCGGAGACAATAGACTTATGATAACTAAAATATGACACATATACTTGTGATTTCAAAGTATTTAAAAACCGTTGAAAAACAGCGTCAATAACAGTACCACTATTAGCAGTCGAAATATTCTTATTTGTGTTAATTTCGAGCTTGAGTTCAGCATTCATAAAAGCTATGAGCGGCTCAGCTTTTGGCAAACTGAAGTGAAAGTTAAAATCACCACTCAAAATCAGTGGAAGCAAGTGATAATTTTTTTAAAAGAGCAGAACCACCTTCGTTCTATGGTAAAAGTACAAAATGCAGGAAATCTTTAATTTTTTTTAACCGTTTGATTCGAAGAAATGTATACGACCACCGAAAACACTGTTTGTCCATTATCAAATAAGCATTCTGGCTGCACTTATGTCCCCCAATATTATGACTAACGGATTTAGAGTCAATCGCTCGAGTGCTTGATGGCTACTAGAGTTGGACCCCCATGCGAGGGTAGCGAAAAGACACAGCCACGCACTCTCATTGGTCAAATCAAGTAGCGTGCGCTTACGTCACATCCTGTTACACCCATGCGTCCCTTTTCACGTAATTACTCCCAACAAATATCCAGCAACCGAGGGAAAGATGTTACACATCAAAAATAAAATACACATTTATATCGACATAAAACACTTATAAATATATCAGTACTGCGAAATGTATTTTGTAATTAATTTAACAATGCTAAATTAAGAACTGCTATAATGACCATTGGCCCCATGAGAGTTTCATATATAAAATTATATACTGAAATTAACACTTGACAATTTGTACTGTTTATAAACAATCCCTCAACAGCCAATTAAGAAAGCGATTCGCTCGCGAATGCCACCGTTTACCATGTAGGAGTGCGAATGTGATGTATTGGAAAGAAGAGGAATAAATGAGCAAGTCCTTTAAAAATCAAGCATGAGCAAGCCCTATAAGTAAATTCTTTACAAACACTGAAATGCAACAAAACAACCTTGCCAAAGCCTTTGAAATTAGTTTATGGATAGCAGTGCACAAAAAATATCGTACTTCGGAAAGTAGTATATATACGTTCAAGTCAATTAACGCTTTGGCTGAAAAGACGCTTATATACGCCGGTGGCACTTAAGACGTTACATTGTAGCATTAGCGTCAAAGCATAGTATTATTGAATTCAATCAATGCATTGTTATTGAATGGTGGATAGGAGGGCAATGAAAATTATGATTGAGTATTGGGTGGCAAACATTGAAAGTTTGAGAAGCAATGCACTAAGGCAACACGAGGACTATTGGTGACTGATGTCGGAATTTTTATCCTTTGCCAAGTAATGAGGATTACACCTGATCTTTCAGCTCTCCTCTCCTAACTACTACACTTATGGGAGAATGTGAGCCTCGCCAGATTTAAGGTGCATCGACCTCTTCAACATGGCGGATCTTTGCAGCTCAGGAAGCAAAAGAACATGTAATTCCATATACTTCAAAATATTTGATTCAGTAACTGAAGTTCACACACACGATGGTTTTGACAGACTATATGGCACTCAGAAAGCTGTCAAGGGGACAGAAAAACCATTGTTTGTTTTTGAAACAAGCTCGAACTTTAAGAGATTATTTCTTTTTGTTGAATATCGCGGCTACCATTTCTTTAAAAAGAAAGACTACAAGATTCGGACTTTTTATGCATTTTGCGCTATCAGTGAAAAGGGCTAACCATCAGAAATGAAAAATGAAATTCAAATTAAAGTCAGGCTCGAATATAATTATTCAATCTTACGAACAAAAAAAAAAAGATATACATGCATAAAAAAGAATGATTGTTTTTAATAGTTAAACGTAAGCTTTCATGCTCAAAGGAATGATTAATATAGTTATGATATCAGTTAGCCAAAATATTTTCTGCGCATAGAACATTTCAATAGCGTTAATGGTTGGACCCTTTTGTGTGCATTAAATTTAACAAAAGTTAGAAAAAAAATGTAATTGTTGAGCGATTTTATGATCTTAAATCAGTGCTTCTTAATCTTTCAATATTCGCGACCCACTATTCAATCATCTTTTCATCGCGCCCCCTCCATACAGTAACAATGTATTGAATTCAATAATACTATACTTTGACACTTAAGCTACCATTCACACTTTAACTTCTTATGTGCCACCGACATATAAAAACGTCTCATTCAGCCAAAGCATTAATTTACTGGACGTATATATACGTCTTTCCGAAGTACGATCTTTCCTGTGCAGTGCAATCCATAAAGTTATCCCGACGGCTTTGGAATGCTATAAGAGAACCTTCATAATGTTTGCGAAGAACTTATTAATTTCAGAGGGGATTTGCTTTTATATTTCTTTTCTCCCCTTCAAAAAAACATCAAAATGCGCTCGTCTACGTGGTAAATGGTGGGGAGTGAATCGCGTAACTTTTAATCATCAGTTAAGGAATTATTTATAAACCGTACAAATTATCAAGATAAGTGTTAATACAAGCCCATGGGGTGACTGATAATTATCAAAATTATTTTCAACTTGGTATTGTTAAATTAATACTAAAATATACATTGTACAGTACTGATACATTTATAAGTGTATTATATATTTTATTATATCAGAAAGTATTTTGTTTGTTTACTTTTATTAAATTAATAATTTTTTAATAACCTTTTGTTTTCGACTTTTCAATATGCTCGCAACCCCTTGTAGATTTATCGCATCCCCCAAGGGGGGGTGCACTCCATAGTTTGAGAAACACTGTCTTAAATGATTTACTAGCTTTTGATCTCGCACACAGGAGTTATACGACCCCTTTTGGAAAGATACATAGTATTTGTGAATTACAGTCAAGTTTTTATATGGGTTACAGAAAGCCAATTTATGTCCAAAATTTTTAATATCAAATAAATTTTAACACATACAAAATCTCAATTAGACCAATGGCTTTGTATTCCAGCGAGTGCTGGACTTTTAATAAATCTGAAAAAGACAAGTGGATAAATTCGAGAGAAAGATACTTCGAAAGATCTTCAGTCCAGTTAAGCATAATGATGTCTATAGAAATCAATATAATTATGAAATTTATCGCAGATTTAAAGTACTGGATATTGTTAAAGCTATGAAGGCTAGCCGCATTAGATGGCTAGGAGACCTTTTTAGTTATAATGATTCAAACCTAACTAAATTAGTGAACCTTTCAGAGAAATTGAAGGTACACGAAAAAGAGAAAAACCATCCACCAGAAGGGTTGATTCTGTTGAGAGACCTTAGGGTGGGAATCTACAATTCTAAATAGAGCATTTTTTCTCAAACTTTCAAAGTTTCGACCCAATATTCAATCATAATTTGAGTCGCGCCCCCTCTATACCCTCTCTATGTATTCAATTCAATAATACTATACTTTGCGACGTTAAACCTACTATACGTCTTTAACCTCTAAAATCCCTTTACGTATATAAACGTCTCTCTCAGCCAGTGTGTTAAATGTCCCAGACGTATATATACGTCTTTCCAAAGTACTATCTTTTCTGAGAATTACTATACATAAAATTAATCCAAAGGCTTTGGAAAACAATAAAATGACCTAGACTGTGTTTGAGAAGGATTTACTTACTTCAAAGGATTTGATTATTTATTCTTTTTCTACCACTGCCCCCTTAATACACCACATACGCTTACTTCCGGCCTAAACGGTGGCATTGGGGAACGAATCTCGTAATTTTAAATGTGCATTTAAGGGATTAGTTATAAACCGTACAAACTATCAAGATAAGTGTTAATGTTGACATATAATTTTATGTAGAACAAATTCATGAGGTCCCTGGCAATTGCTAATCTTGTCCTTAACTTAGTATTATTAAATTCATTATAAAATGAATTGTACAGTACTGATACATTTATAAGTGTATTATAGATTAAATGAGTATTTTATTTTTTATTATGTCACAATGTATTTGTTAGTTTACTTTAAGTAAGTTAATAACTTTTTTTAATAATCCTTTGTTTTGGTAATTTCAATATGCTCTTTCCCCCCTCGTAGGGTTAACACGCCACTAGGGGGTGCGCCCCACAGTTTGAGAAACACTGAAATAGAGGCAGATGGGGGGCTCGCGGAGACATCTTTGGCCTGTGACAGAATGCAGTGCTGCTGAAGAAGAATAAAAAGAACGAAGATAACATTTGAGAAAAGACCCCTTTCCACACCACACTAACTTGAAGGCAATGTACCACGACTTGAATCAAACTTCGCTATGGTTCATCTTAAGTAGCACCAGGATTGAGAAACTCATTACTCAACAGGAACAATACCTGTGATGCCCATCCAGTATAATGCTTAGGGACACCGACTATGGTACCGTAGAGCCTGGGTTCGAATCTCAGTAAGTGAGTGAGTGAATATTATCGTCGCACAGCTCACCTACACAAGGGCTTTTGGTGTTGGACCACGCAATTTTGAACCATAGTCAAGGGACGGGGACGACACCTGAGCTGGTCCTCTTCTCCTAACTACCACACCACACCAGCGGGAAAACGTTTGAGCTCTCGACAGATTTAACGGGCATCGCTGCCCTACACGGTGGGTCCTGGCCTCGAACTCATGACATGCCTGCTTTATCCGATACCTTGATTACTGGGCTACCGCAACCCTTCGAATCCCAGAGAAGGCTTGAAAGTTTGTAAATGTATAGTGCCTTTGTGGCAGGGGGTGATTCTAAATAGCCGTCGAGCAGTAAGTCCCCTCGTGATGTTGGTGGAAAGGGAAAAGAGGTGGGAGGCCTCTGGCCATCTCCAGGGAGTTCTCCTTCAAAATTGGGGTGGAACCGAGAAGTTCAGCTTGTCTCAGTTTCTGGCAACTTTCCTTAATTCCCTTCCGGAATGAGACACGCGAACATTATCAATGATTTTATTTTCATAAATTTCTTTAAACATGCAGCTATTTATATATGTTGCACATGTTTAAAAAAGACTTTACTTTTATGATATCTATATATATAAAGAAGAAAAGCGACTCACTCACTGACTCACTGACTGACTAATCACGATATCTCCGGAACTATTTAACCTACAGATTTAAAATTTGGTAAGCAGGTTCACTTCATGGAGTAGACATCAGTTAAGAACGGATTTTGCAAATATCGAACCCCAAGGGGCGTTATAGATAATTATTTCCATTATTAAACTATTAGATGTACAGTCTTGAAACTTGGTACACAGATTTCTTTCATAAAGTAGAGATTCTCTAAATACTGATTTTTGCGAAAATAGAACTCCAAGGGGCGTTAAAGCGCTTAAGGGGCGTTATGCATAATTATTTCCATTTATAAACTATTAGACGTACAGTCTTGAAATTTGGTAAGCGGATTCCTTTCATAGAGTAGAGATGCGCTACAAAACGGGTTTTGTCAAAATCGACTCCCAAGTGGCATTGTAGAGAATTAAGGGGCGTTATATAGGCAATTGACTCATTTTTTAAACTATTAGACGTACAGTCTTAAGATTTGGCAAGCCAATTCCTTTCATGGCGTAGAGGTCGGCTACAAAATAGTTTTGGGGAAAATTGATCCCCAAGGGTCACTGAGGGGGATTAAGTTGCGTAATAGATAAATATTTCCGCTTTTCAGCTAATTGACGCACCTGCTTGAAAATTAGAAGGCATATTCCGTTCATGGAATAGAGTTCCTTTTACAAAGAGTTTTGCGAAAACGGACCCCCAAAGGAATTGGGCTGCGAGGGATTAAGGCGTGTTATAGAAAAATTCCTGTTTTTGAATTTAACTCATTTACTCGAAATTTGTTGAGCACGTTTCTTTATAGTTGAATACAGTTCCACTAAGAATAGATTTTACGAAAGTCAACTCCAGGGGGAAGCGGGGAGAGTTATTGGGGCGTATTGATAGACAAAATTTCCCGTTTTCGAACTGCTAAGACTATTATAATAAAATTTGGTTTGCATGCTTCTTTTGTTGAATTGTAATCCGCTAAGAATGCTCTCAACGAGGTATTGATGATAAAAATTCCTTTTTTGCCCTGTTAGATTGAGACTTGAAATATTTAGGACGCATGTTTATTTTATGGAGTAGAGATCCACTGAAAGTTGATTTGGTGAAATCCACTTGATTATTAGGTTAAGTGTGAGCGCAAAAAATATTTCTACTTCTATTTTAGATATAAATAGAAATTAGATATTATAATGTATGTCCTTTTTATATAAAGAGGTGAGAGTTACAGCTGTAAATATATTTTTCAATACAATCGAATTCTTAATGCTAGATATCAATAATTCATATATATGTAAACAGTATACATTTACACAACATTGTGAAATACTCAGTGAAGCGGATGGGTAACGGCTAATATTTTATAATAATATGCTTCCAGTAATTAAATTTGAATTTTAAAATTGAAAGTTAAGAATTTCAAACACATACATAAAAATAATTAATATAATTAAAGAATGCGCGCATATTTAAAAAAACTACCTTAATATCCGGCGTATAACACGCACTTTTAAGGCAAAAAATAATATAGCACTTTACGGATGCGCGTGTTAAATGCCTGGTTTAAAAATGAGAGCTTAATGAATGAGAAAAGATGAGCCTAGAAAAAAAATTTGACTTCTATATGTATTAAAATACTATTTTTTTTAAAGAAATGGCATTTTTTATGGACTTAAAGGGTTGTACTTCTAAAAGTATACTATGTTTTTCAAAAGCCTGCGATAATACCTCGAATAAATGACTTCAAAACATACCAGCATTGCATACATGCATTTCAAATTTCTTCTTAAAAAGGAGGTGCGCGTTATACGGTGAATGTATCTCGAAAATTAAAAATGTCAGTTCTAAAGTATGGGTGCGCATTATACACCGGATTTTACGGTATATTATATTGATGTGTTTTATAAAAACAGTTCCAATAAGGAAACCTGAATTTCAAAGAAGAAAGTTAAGAATTTCAAAGCAATAATTTTGAAAAGAGAATGAAAATAATACTTGCTTAAAATAAGAGATTTTTTTTCTTTCCCTATATATGAGTATTATTATATTTTTGCTCTTCAATTATCACCACCAAAAGCTAAAAACCGTGTTTCTAGCAAAATAATATCATCACCATTGAATGAGTGGTACCCACATAAAAACAAATACTCTAACACCTAATACCTCATCAAAACCCATCAAAACATTTACCATGCAATGATGCAGGATATCATAA
The DNA here is from genome assembly GCA_019973935.1 of Trichonephila clavipes. Taxonomy (NCBI): domain Eukaryota; kingdom Metazoa; phylum Arthropoda; class Arachnida; order Araneae; family Nephilidae; genus Trichonephila; species Trichonephila clavipes. The sequence goes on from BMAU01015452.1 coordinate 13,531, forward strand.
GATCCGAAACAGCTGATCTGTTTTACCCTAGTACCTTCGATTGATTAGGATGTGGTCAACCCTAGAAGCCGCAGATGAAAAAAGGTAAATGTGACTTCGATCGTCATTTCTGTCAGAATAAGGTGTGGTGGTCAAATTTGTCATTGGGGAAGAAAGGACATTACTAAAAACTGGAAATATTCTTTAAGCATGCGTATTACACTAGAGAAAGGATACGTTTTTTGCATTCATGCTTCTTTGGATGATTTTTTTTCTTCTTTTTTGAAATAAATCAAAATGATGTATGTAATACTCTAGATCAGTGATACACAACCTGCGGCCCGCTGGCCTTTTTTGAAAGGCCCGATCATGGTCAATTGCACTAAAAAATTCAATTATTGGAGAACAATGTTCTAAAAATTTAGCAGGAAATTCTATCAATCAAGCAATGAAATGTATCAATTTAGCTATCAATATAATATTTAGAAAGTAAGCAAGAGGCTTGGTCATAGATGAACGAAAATATAGAAATTGTCCCACAACTCAGTAAAAATTCACAAAATTGAATGTTTTGTGTGTGTGTTTGATAGAAAAATTAAAATAGTATTAAAATAAAAGCACCGAAAATGAGTTTTAATATTTTGATCAATTTTGTTTGTTAGTGTTGCTTTTGTATTACAATGTGCTTTTTCCCATTATCCGCCTGTTGCGGCACGCATGAAATAACTATCTTGCATATGCAGGCCGCGTGAAATGCTTATCATGTGTATGCGTGAATGAGTGAATATTAACGTCACACTTTTCAGCTATACGAGGGCTTTTGGCAACGGACCGCGTAATTTAGAACCATGGTCAAGTGACGTAGATGACAGCTGAGCTGGCACCCCTCTTCTAACTACCACACCACACCAACGAGAGGACGTTTCAACTCTCGATAGATTTAACGTGAATCACTTCCCTACACGGCGGGTCTTTAGTGGTACTGGGTTCGAACTCATGACGTGACTGTCATGATCCAATACCTTAACCTCTGGGCTACTGCAGCCCCATCATGTGTATACAGTCTGACGGAAAAAGGTTTGAGTACCCCTGCTCTAGATTAAAAGAAAAATGTTTAAAAAATCTGATATAAAATAACCAAAACACAGTATGATGAAAATTTTCCGCATCAGGCCATATTATATATTTGTCCCAGAACAAAATAAGTAATATATATATATATATATATATATATATATATATATATATATATATATATATATATATCTTTGTATTATTTTAATTCCTGATGCTAATTTAAAAAATAATAATTAATATTTTTATTTCATCTGCATCACGGTAAATGTCGTCTGATTTTGCGTGATCAAAGTGATCTTCTGATTGTAATAAGTCCTAGCAATCTCTTGAATGCCTGTCTTTTCTAAATTTCTCTACAAAAATAACAAAAAATCAACATGTAGTAAAAAGCATTTTCGTCATGCATTAGAAGTGAAACAGCTGTATAATGATGTAAATTTCCGTCGCGTAAATTTGAGAAGATGATTCGCAGTATTCGATATAAAGGGCACAGAAAACAACACACAAAAATTCATTTTTCTACTCATTATAGCTTTTATTAGTAAAAAAAAAACTCAGATTAGTTATGAAAAATATTCAATCCATATCGCAACTTTCTTTGCACCCCAACAAATAGCGGCCGAGTACACATGGAGTATGTGCTCGTTAAATCAGTGGGTCTAAATGTCTTGTGTGTTGAATTACGAGTGGAGGGGACAGGAGAATATTTCTCTCCCCTTCAGTTCCATGCCTAAATTGCGGAGTTGGAAATCGGTGGTGTCGTCATCTACCGTTCCCTCGGTAATTTCTCCGAGCTATATCGTAGTGTCACCTGCATGGTGCTCAAGGCTAAGGCCAACGACAGGCGTACATCCAGCCCCTTGCCACGATGAATTTTATTGGGCCTCTGTCTGATTACGTCACTCAGGTGGCATTAGAAACAATATCAACAAATCGCAGAATGACTTCAAACCCGCTATAATGATTGTAAAATGTGATTGTTTTTTGACAGCTACGTTTCTACGTTTACACAATAGTCGTGAGGAAATGGTTGATAGTAACAACCAATTTACAGTATACCTGTTTTGAGTTTAATTTTTGTTCACTTAATGTCATTAGGAAAATTTCCATTATCATGCAAATAAAGGTTAAAGAAGTATGAAGAAATAATTTTTATTTTTATATGAGGCAACTTTTTTCGCTATTTTCTTCAAAGACAAAAATTTAAGTAGGAATAAAAATAAGAACTTTTATTCCAGGTGACCCCCAAACTGATATTCTAGGTAAGAAAATCGCTTTATTTTTCCTAAGTAGTGGTTGATTGAGTGAATGTTAACGTCGCACATTTCAGCTACTCGAGGGCTTTCCGAGACGCGCCTCATAATTTTGAACCATGATCACATGATGAGGATGACACCTGAGATGACACCCCCTCTCCTAACTACCACACCACACCAACGGGATGACGCTTCACCTTGTAACAGATTTAAATTACATAATTCCCTACACGGTGGGTCTTCAGTGGATGCTCGAACTCATGACACGCTGGGCACGAGCCCGTTACCTTGACCACTATGCTACCGAGACCACTGAAAGTAGCGCCACATCTAAGATGACTGTCTATATCAAAGGTTCCCAAACTTTTTTGTCTCATAGACCCCTTGCTATGTTTTTCGGTTTCGGGTAGACCCTGCTTACTTAATATTGAATTTTTGCAAATTTATCAATTTAAATATCTGTTTGACGGCTGGTACTACTAATTACTTTAAAAGAATGAAATTTCTAATGTAGTGAAGTATAGCAATTAAAATTTAAGAAGCACATGTTAATAAATTAAATTAAAATTAATTAATTTAATACATAAAGTAACTGAACAACAAACAAATGTTTTTAATAAGAGTGAGGAATCTGCTGCTTCAACAACAATTTTTCAATATTTAGTATCAATCTAGTCAGGTTTAACCTTAAATGTCCTTAGTTAGTAAGTGTCCAGTCCCCCACCCTTCCCCTTCTTTGTTTTTGAGAGTGGCAAACTCTCTGAAACTCCCTCTCGCTAGAAAAAATAATTAAAAACATTCTTATAATATTCCATAATTCATGACAACAGGTATGTTTTTTTAAAGCCAAAATTTCTGACATCCGTTTGTGAATTTTATTTTTTAAGATAGTTAGGGACTATTCTGATCAGTTTCTATTGTAATACGACTTTTTCAATGTGACTAGACATTGTCTACTGTGATATTAATATTAAAAAATGTAATATAAAACCTAGTTTCAAAATCTGATTAAAGGGTATTTAAATGTTGAACGTAAGTTAAATTGCTTGTGACTAATTGAGAATATTCTCGCAAAGTCAAATATTTTACTTCTTTAATTTAATTTTGGAAAGAAATGCTGAAATGGTCCTTGTCATAATAAATTTATGCTGTCACCTAGTAACCACAAATTAACCTCACTAAATTTTGTAAATAAATCAGTTAAATTGGTAAAATCTGGTTTCCACTAGATCAAAATTTTTTTTTAAACATTTAAGTCACGATCTGGTTTAATGAGAGCTTCTATTATAAACCCCCATTTACATCTCATGGACCTCAAGTTATTTTTTAACTGGCGTGGACCCCTTGAAGGTCCTCATAGACCCTTTGGGGTCTATATAGACCACTTTGGGACCCACTGGTCTATATATTCGGAATCGGGAATTCGAAAAAGAGTATAAATGAATAATTTTTTGTTGTTATTTAGTGACAGCTGTGTGCATTAGAATATAAGTATAAAATTGTTTTAAGAACATTATCACAAGTAAAGAAGTAATTTAAATGAAATTTTTAGAAAAAAATTAAGAAAAATGCGATATGTTCACACACACACACAAAACCCGTTCTTCTTTTATGAAAGATACTTCTATAATAGTAATATTTTTGTCTATACAGGGGGTTGCTGAATTCGACCTCCAAATTCAGAGGGGTGATAGTAGGCAGCATGGGGACGACAAATCACCCTAGAACAGGGGTGTCAAACTCGGAAGCTACCTCGAATCAAACAAACAAGGTTTAAGGTATCCAATTACTTGCGACAGCTTTTTTTTATAAATTGCAGATATGAGGATTTTTAGATTTATTTAGTATATTTTAAAGAAAAAAATTGTAAAATTGAAAACACAGAAAAAAAATTTATTATTATTAAAAGGGAAAAAACTGGGGAAAATGTAAAAAAAATGTATATAAACGGGGCCCGCTCTGTACAAAAACTTTTTTGAACAATTCTCAATTGTTCAATTTTAATGTGTTACTTTGTTACTCATGTTTGAAATGACCTTCAGGGGTTATAAATATTTTAATTTTTACAAGAACTAGAGCACTCTATCTTAGTGACTATATGAAATTACTTAAAAAATTTGATTATATATATTCACATAAAGAACTGCAAATTTTGAAATAAAAGGTGATTGATAAATCTGATGGTTAAAACACTTCTACTGTTCTATAAAACGTTCACAAAAATTTCAGCAAATTATTCTCAAAACTTTTTGAGCAATTGCTGTCACCGTTTGAGTTTTTCGAAAAAGAAAACACATTTCGAGTAAAACGCATTTTAAAGTTTGACATATTGTGTAAAGTTATGGCGTCTTCTTTTATTAAAACACTTGTAGTTTTTGTTCTAGTGAATGGAAAATAAAAATCTTGGTATTTTTATTAAGCTAATAAGATGGTCTATAAAATAAAGTCAAAAAAGAGTTTTGTCAATTTTTGAAAAAAATCATGATTTTAGGGAAGTTGGATATCTTAACTTTAGGCGGGCAGCAAAAAAATCGATATTTATTTAAACGTAGGTTTAATCCGAATAATACATTGTAATAAAAAAAAAAAAGAGGTTAAATGTTCATATCGGGACACTTGACACCTCTTTTCTGCTTCTATCTTTCGAATTTCGGAAGAAATTTTTAAAATTATATTATGTATTATTGTGCTGGGATATACCGGCTGGGCCGTAAAAATGGTCATTGCGAGCCGCTAATTTGCCACCCCTGCCCTAAAACATGGGGTCCTAACTACGCTTAATCTGTGGAAATCGCAATAATAGCAGACGATTATGCTCGATGCACGATAGTACACTAGCACGTAACCATCTTCATGCTACATTGCCCGGGAGGTTTATTGGACACGGAGGACTTGTTGCATTGTTTCCAAGCTCCCCAGAACTCAATTTCTTGGATTTCTTCTAAGATAAGGGTTCACAACCTTTTTTTTGCTGGGCCGCATACATATGTCAGCTATTTCATGTGGGCCGCATACATATGTTAGCTATTTCACTTGAGCCGCATACATATGTTAGTTATTTCACGCGGGCTGCAACATGAGGTTAAACGTGGGAGGGGGAGAGAAATGCTTTAAGACCAAGATAACAGTGGTAATTTAAAATATGGAAAAAGAATAAAAATATTATAACACCTATTTTCTTTTTTAATTATTATTTTTATATATATTATATTTTTTATTTTTTGTCACTAACACTAAATTAGAAGCATTAAGAAACACCCCTTCAAAAGTTCGGCATCAGTAAGCTATTTCATATGAATACCAATAACATAACAAACTTCATAGGATGCCTTTGTTACCAGTGTGATATGACTACTGTTGCTGTTGCAAAGATTATTCAAGAAAGCCTATTTATCACCTCTTGAAAGAGATCTTCGATGAAAAATGTCACTGAATGATTCCTACTTGTTGGTATTTTATAAATACAGCACTTTCGTGACAAATCAGTCAATTACTGATCCATGTTTGTTTTTCACTACAAAATAGTCAACCACCCAATCGTCTTGAAGCGATATATTTTCTTCGAATATTTTTCGCTTGCAATTTTTGAAACATCCTTAAAATTAGTTCCACCCATAAAATGGTCACTACTCCACTGTTGTCTGTTATCACTAACCGTAACCGTTCCAAATAGAAAAAGAATATCACTGACAACAAAAAGCTAAATTGATATATTTGATTTTAATACAAAAAATTTCACGCCAAATTTTTAATACGATGTTCTTAAATAAGTAAATTTCTCAGACCAATGGGCCATGACCGGGCCACTTAAAAAGTTTTGGTGGGCCGTAGGTTCAGTATCGCTGTTCTAGGATCACCTGGAATAGCTGATGTATGAGACGTTTGTGGGTACAGTGGAGGATCTCACTGCACGGGTTATTGTCGCTCCAGGTGACATCGAAAGCCCATCGGATTTGTTTGAGCGCGCCCGGCAATGGACCGTCTGTCAGTTTCGGCTGTGCTATGATCTCTACGCGGCCTTCACTTCGAATAATTCCTGTGACATTTACTGTCGTTGCATTTCGGACATTGATCTGTGATGCGTTGTTCGTATTGTAACCATGCTTTGCGTCTTCTAAACGTATTCATTACCTTTTATTGCCCCTTTTCATTCAACTAGGCATCACACCCTGTGACTGGTCTTTACGTGACGTTCAAACTAAACCTCTTCAGGAATCTTTGGGCTAGCATTCGTGTTTAACTCATAGCCATCCCACTCAAGAAGAAACCCTGATATGTAGATTAGTTAGAGTAAAAAAAGTCAGAGTTTTGTAATTGTAAAAAGAGAAGGAGTGGAGAATCTGTTGCAGCGTTACACTAAGGTGAGATTTAATTGATTTATGCAACTTGAGTTAAGAACGGAGTTTGCCTCAATACTAAATTAGTGTATTGGGAATTTATAGTCTAAGATTCATTAGGTTAAATTGAACTGTTTACTTGCGTTTGTTCATTCAGGGTTTATTGCTTTCTTTATACCACTCCTAAGACATCCTCTTGTGGTTTAACTTGTGGTTGATTAGTTTGCTTGAATAATAGTAAATACTAACTATTATGGAAGTTTCTGGTCATGTTTTGTTTCCTTCCATACTCTTAGGTAGGCAGAACGATAAGGGAGCGACTTCAGGGGGAAGTTGCTCACAACCCTTTCTAACTATATTTTTGCGAATTACTCCGACTGAACGGGGGGGAGCTTGTGACGGATCTATGCGTGACCTCTGAATTAATCCTTTTGGGAAACCTTTGGGCTATAAATTCGCGTTATTCATAACCAACCCTTCGTAAGAGGAAAATCTTGATACGTAAATTACTCTATTAATTCTCACTATAAATAGGCGAGGTTTTTAGCTTTAAAGAAGAAGGAGTGGAGATATACTCTTGACAGGGGAGATTGTTATTAAAGGTATACAATTTGAATTATAGAGCTTTGATTATTAATAGAAGGAAATCTTAAAGTGACACGATTATTGACTAAGATAGAATTAAGATTATACTAAATCAAATAAAAAAAGTTAAATTCTGAATTAAAAGAAGGGTTCAGTTTGTTAGTTGACTAATCGTGTTACTGTCGTTATTCCACTTCTTGGTTTTTATTGAGACATTCTCCTAAGATTATTAGTTGAAATCGTGTCTGATCTTAGTGTTGAAATAAATAGATTAGAGAGATTTGAATCATGTCGAGTGTTTCTTCTCTTCCTACTACACATATAGGTGCTCGTAAGAGAGGCGTGGGACTCTTGCAACCTCATGTTCTATTCTGATTTGTAGTCAATCCCCTTGCTGCCTACTATCATCACTCTAAATTTGTTGATGAAGTTTAACCACATCTTGTACATAGTTAATACTTCTTTGCAGAGCATCAACGAGGAATTTTGAAAAACTCACACGTTGTCAGACGATTAACTGAAATAATAATAGCTGTTTTTTCGTAAAATTTCTCTGCTCTCTGATGTGTTAAAATAGGAATAAATCCCCTTTCAAATTAAATATTTCAAAAATATTAGTCCAGGCTCCGTGGAAAAGTCTTAGGTATATACATAGGCAAAATAATATTTTGATGAAAGCACTTTATATTACAGAAAAATGTTTTGAATAAATGACATTTCTTCTTCATGTTTTTCCAGACAATATCATTTAAATAATTTTTTTTGAAATATTGTTCTTAAAATAATTCTATATATATATCTAATTTAACTCCCATTAAATATCAGAAATTTATTCGTTTATACGCGCTTTCCCAAAATCATGGTTTGTGTTATTCTTCTTGTGAAATTATTTCCTTACAGTACATTTATTGAACAGACGATTATGAAAATGGCACACAGCATAAAATGTCTTGCCACTGCACACAGCATCTGATCAGTGTGAACCTCGTAGAAAGAATGCGTGGGAAGATGCGAGAAAAAACACGAGGGGGAATCACATAGTTATGCTTCCGCCAGAAAAAAAGACACGAGCCTTACAGTAGTCGTATATAATATGTAACATCTGACATGTTATCTTAGTAAATACGCAATACTATCTTATATCCAGAAAAAAATTTTTTGGGTATGATTGTAAATAATTTTCTATCGAATAATCATATCTTTAATGAAAATTTTATTTAATTATAAGAAAATGAGTAATGCATTTTTTTATCAAAAATAATTATTCTTGATCAATTTGGGGAAGAGCGGAGACAATAGACTTATGATAACTAAAATATGACACATATACTTGTGATTTCAAAGTATTTAAAACCCGTTGAAAAACAGCGTCAATAACATTACCGTTGTTAGTTGTCGAAACATTTTGAGTTGTGTTCATTTCGAGCTTGAATTCATCATTCAAAAAAGCTATGAGCGGCTCAGATTTTGGCAAACTGAAATTAAATTTAAAATCACCCCTCAAAATCATGGGAAGTGAGTGAATGTTTTCTTTAAAAGAGCAGAACCACATTCGGTATATGGTAAAAGCACAAAATGCAGGAAATCTTTAATTTTTTGTACTGTTTGATTTCAAAAAATGTATGCACTCACCAAAACACTGTTTGTCCGTTTTCAAATAAGCATTCTGCCGCACATATGTCCCTCAATATCGTCACTAACAATACCCAGTCCACTTGTTTGACGATAAGTAATGTACATATGAGTCACAACATGTGAGTTTTTCTGTTTGCGATAGATCGCAACACCAGCTGCTCTGCGGCCCGTTCGTTTAAACTGTACGCATCAATCGAAGTTAGGTATCGAAACGCGTTCGTCATTATCTAACAACGTCTCTGACAACATGAGTAACGAACATTTTTATGAAATAACGTCGTCGAAATCTATTTGGTGAGCCCTTTGACAATTGAGCGTAAGGATCGCAAGTTTATCCTGGGTGAAGTCTAAGACTTGCTGGTATGTGCGAAACGGATTTAGAGTATCATTGGGTGGATATGTGTGACCAGAGTATTTAGTTCTTTCGGGCTATAACCTCTTATCTGTAGGATTTTGAGTGACTGTGACAAATTCCCTCTTGCCCTTTATTAATAAAAAAATACTTAAAAAAATAATACTTATATGAGAGTAAAAAATTAAAATTTAAAACTACTAAAATGCTTTAAGTGCTAGAAAAATATCTTCAAAAATGGTGCAAGCACTGAGAATGAAAACAAATTTCGATCAGTGGATGGGCGAGGTGAGGCCTGACCAATGCAAATGCAGCTTAGAATTCAGTTGTAGTAGAAATGAGAGAAACATTGAATGATTTGAAATCAGAAAAAAGCTTTTTAAAAGCTAATAAAAAATAAAATACATTTTGAAAAAAATAGGAAAGAACATGTAAATTTAAATTTTATCTGGATAAATAATTTTCCAGGGAAAATTGAAGTAATTTAAAAATAGCGAGCTCCTTTTGGAATCGAACGTGGGGCGATTTTTTTCATGTCAGCTACTATAATCATTAGGTTACGAAGGCTCGGTGAAGGAATTAAAGTAAGATTTTAGCTTGAATGAGAAGAGTGAAATGAATTTAATTAAGAATTTTAATTGAAGAGAGGATCCGAGAAAGAATATTATTGGGCTTGTTAAAATTAGGATCATGTTTTTAATATCCAAGAACGAACAGTTGGATTAGAGTTATAAATTTTTTGAAAGAAGTTAGTTGCTAATTTTTTTTCATAAATTGTCTGATAGACATCATTTTGCTCGCGGATCTGAGGTCCTTATTCTTCATGAACCATCGAGCTTTTAATATTTGTCGGAGAATGATGTTTGGAGAACTTCAATTTGATTAATATGAATATTTAGCTGCATGCGCTCAGATTGGCGCGGCATACTTGTTCAAACTGGCCTTAGGATTAGTGTGTAGATAAGCAATTTATTTTCTCTGCTCTAATATAGAGATTCTTGCAATTAAGGTGTAGATTTTACAGACCAATTGTGAATTTACAGTCAAGCAGTCGAGTGCTTGATGGCTACTAGAGCTGTATCCCGATGCGCTGTGCACCACTACGCGCTCTCATTGGTCAAATCAAATAGCACATTCTTACGTCACTTCCTGTTACACATATCAGTCCCTTTTCCCAAAATCACTCCAACAAATATCCAGCAAGGGAGAGGAAAGATGTTACATAACAAAAACAGTTCACTCGCCTCAATCCAACAGTTTGAAAGTAGTCATTCAAGTTAATGCAGTGTGTATCAACCTGTGGGGCTCGCCCCCCTGGGGGGCGCGATAACCTTACGAGGGGAGCACGAGCATATTGAAAATAGAAGATTTAAAAATAATTAATTTACTGGAATGAATTAAAACAAAATACTTTCATACATAATAAAAAATGCACTTTTACTCTGATATAATTTATAGGCACGCGATATTAAGTCATCAAAAATAAAAACTTCTTCAATACCTAATTAGATATCTTTGATCCTATAACTAAATAAAAAAACTTTTATTTGATTTGCTGTAATCCAATGATGAGAGATTTTTTTACTACGCTTTCTTTTTAAGCCTAACGTATAACTCTTTCAGAGAAAAAACATATCCCAGACCCAGAATCGAAGAAATTTAGGAACATAAAAAATTCATCACTGTCATTATTTTTGAAATACTGCACATTATAGCTTTAATCTGTATGACCTTCTAAGCTATTGGTACAGTTAGTTATGACCCCTCTCTTACGTGTTTGTTTCTCATTTAGGGAAGTTGTAAGTAATGTATTTCTCTGTTGCGCTTTTTTCCATGCAAAGAAACGTTTTACACAATTATTTTAGCAGTAACATGCATAATATCATAATAAATACAATTTTTACCCGTAAGTGGTCGCGTGGGACACACAGATTACGAAATCGTTAACTCTGGTAAAATTTTTTGTTACCCTTGAAAGCAGATAAGTAAAGTTTCTCTTAGTTAAATTATTTACTGGAATCACGATTTGTATCATGTACAATAAAATAATTATAAAAAAAAAGATTGGGGTGACTCAATAACCCCGCTCGACCATATCGAGTGCGCGCCTGCTCCCGGGTTAAAACATGTTGAAGTCTTTTCGGTTTAAATATTAAAAATAATACAATTATTCTTCATCGGAATTTTATATTATTGTTCATTATTTAACATCAATTATAAAAGCTAATTATGTGAGGCTTAAAATTACAATTAGCTTAAAACTATTTATAATTTGAGCAACCATTTTAAAAAGATCACTTTACATTTTTTTAAACATAGTCGATGACTTGACTTTTCTCTCCTTACAATTCAGCTACTATATCAATAATCTTTTATTTTCTTACAAATGAACTCGGGAAAAAAGAGCGGGCACTTCAGCCGGTGTACTTTTAATGTATCAGTGTTGCACAGAGTATTTTATAATTAATTAATTAATACTAAATTAAGAACAAGTTTAATAAGTATTAACGACTTCCATGGGCTTGTCTTGCAAAGCAAAGTTTTTATAAGGAATGCTTATGATTAGAAATTGTCCCTCTGAGTTCTTTTTCTATATTTAGCAGATATCTATATTTTGTCTTCTAAGCAGCCACCGCATTTTGCATTATGTTCAATATAAAAATTAGAGAAAGAAAAAATAACACAATAATTATCCTATTATTTTATTTATTTATTTATTTTGCTTAAAAGTAGTATACAAAATTTAAAAATTATGTTACTAATTTGTATGGTTTATATTTAAGATCGCCTATTGTAGTTTTAGCATCAAAATGCATTATTATTGCACTCAGTACATTATTAATGTTTAAGGGGGCGCGATAAAAATTGTGATCGAAAGGGGGGCGCCAGTATTGAAAGTTTGAGAAGCACTGAGTTAATGGTTTAAACTATCTGATTTCAAATTTAAATCTCTATTCACTTCAAATCATAATGGAACTATTATTTCTTTGCTACATTTTTAAGAAAGAAATATAATAAATATAAATTTATCCACTTATACATATAAATTAATAATAATTTAATTACATTTGCAATATTCATATAGGGGCTTTACAAACAGCTATAATCTATCAATTGAATATGTTGAATACTAACTTTACAAAACATGTTTAAAAAAATGAGTAATATTATATTCTTTACTCTAGCCAGTATTCCCCAACTTCACTGCGTATTTCATGATTTTGTAGACTATATATATATATTTTTGATTATTATTATGTAAGTTCTAAAATATATTACTCTTTAGGTCGCATTGAAAAACATTCATATACCTCTTGTTTCTCTATTAAAAAAGGATAGTACGTGAATCTCTACAAAACTGAAGTATAATTATCTTTTACTTCTTTTTACACTCTTCCATTGTTGATTTTCGCAAAAATCATTTTTAGCTGGTCCCTACTCAACAAAATAAGTATGCCTGTCTGATTTAAAGTCTATATCTACACGTTCAAAATCCCCCCAAACCTCTTGCGAGTCAATTTTCACAAAATCCGTTCTTAGCGGATCTCTGCTAAACGGGGAGGTTTAATGCTTACTAAATTTCAAGCTTTTGGTCTTGTAGTTCAAAAATGGAATGTTTCACCGTCAATTTTCACAAAATCCGTTCTTAGCGGATCTCTGCTAAACGGAGGTTTAATGCTTACTAAATTTCAAGCTTTTGGTCTTGTAGTTCAAAAATGGAATGTTTCACCGGTAACTCTTCATTAACTCCCCGTCTCCATTAATTTCCTCTCCTTCATAGTCAATATCCATCAAGACCATCTTTCATTAGATTTCTACTAAACAAAAGGAACATGCTTTAAAAATTTCAAGTGTGTAATTCTTATAGTCTGGGAGACCTCGTGATGAATGCGTGAGGAAGGTGCTTTTCTCTTTATTAGTGGATTAAAATCGAGAAGAGCAAATTTAGTACGACTTTTTTTTCATTTAACAAATCAATCAAAAGCCTTAAAAGCGTTTTTCTTGCTGATTTTTTTGTTACAACTTTAAAAACAGTTGCCTTCAAAAGAACAATGTATCGGATGCGAAAAAGAGAAAGACAAAAAATGATTTATTCTTCCTTCATCTACGATACAAAAACAAAACTGAAAGAGATATCAGTACGAGTAAAAGAAAGAAAAAGCAGGGAGAAATAAAATACCGAAAACACATAAAAAATTGTGTTTTACGTGATCCAAATGTTTCATGTTAAAGTGAAAGTATAAGTGTGTGTAGATTTCTTTTTTGAAGAAGACATTTAAGAAACCCATAAAGAAAATGCATTATATGAAACTACATTAGAGTATTTTTGTACACGATATTTTTATTTAAATAACTCCACTCTCTCTATGAATTTCAGCATTATAAGGAGTTTTAAGTATAATTCTAGGATGGATAATTATTATTATGCATTTAAGCAAATAGTGTTGATTTTGCCATACACGTGTATATGAAGTGTGACAAAAAAAACCGGGACTGATCGAATAAATCATTGCACTTACAGAATCAGTTCTCCGTAACAGTACCATTTTCAAAGTAGTACCCTTCAGCATTCTTACACTTCTGCATTCGGTACTGCCATTTCTGGTAACAGTTCTGGAACAAGGTGTTTGGAAGGCCCTTCAAGAGATTCTGCGTTTGACGCCAGAGGTTCATCATCGTCCATACTGATCCTTCCTCCTAAAAAAACGCTTGTATCGTTCAAACACGTGTGTACGAGACAAAGGTTCATCTCCACAAGTGGTTCATATTTTAAATGTTTTCGTGGGTGATTTCTGAAGTTCCTCATGAAACGACATCCCCTGAAGTCGCTCCTTCGCCGTCCGCCCTACCTAAGGATGTGGGAGGAAACAAATCATGACCAGAAACATCCGTAATAACTATTATTTATTATTATTCAAGCACACTAATCAACCACGAAGTTAAACCACAAGAGGAAGCTCTAAGAGTGATTTAAAGAAAGCCATAATCCAGTGTTTCTCAAACTGTGGGGCGCGCCCCCAAGAGGGGCGTGATAACCCTACAAGGGGGCGAGCCTATTTAAATGTCGAAAATAAAAGATTTAAAAAAATTATTAATTTACTGAAGGAAAACAAATAAAACACATTCTGACATAATAAAAAATAAAATACACTACACTGATATAATACGCTTATAAATATATCATTACTACGCAATGTATTTTATAATTCAAGCTTAATAATTACGAGTGACCCCATGGGCTTGTTATATATAAAATTACATGCACAAATTAACAATTATCTTGAAATATGTAGGTTTATAATTAAGCCATTAAATGCCAATTAATTAATTCGCTCCTCAATGCCACCATTTAACTCGTAGGCAAGCTTATGCGGTGAATTATTGGGGGTGGAGTAGAAAAGGAAAAAATAAGCAAATCCTTTGAAATAAGTAAATAGTTCGCAAACAATAGCAAGATCCTTTTATTGTATTCCAAAGCCTTCAAAATAATTTTATGGATAGCATTTCACAGTAAAGATAGTACTTCGGAAAGACGTATATTTACGTCCAAAATGCTTTGGCTGAGAGAGACGTTTATATACGTCGTTTGCCCATAAGAGGTGAAAGTCGTATTGTAGCTTTAGTGTCAAAGTATAGCATTATTGAATTCAATACATTGTTATTGTATGGGGGGGCGCGATGAAAATGATGATGAGATAGTGGGTCACGTACATTGAAAGTTTGAGAAGCACTGCCATAACCCTAAGTGAATAAGCTCAATTTAACAGTTCAACTAAACCTAATGAATATTGGATTATAAATTCTCAATCCACTAATTTAGTATAGTATCTAACTCCGCTCTTAACTCACGTATTGCAAATCAAGTAAATCTCACCTTTGTCACTCTGCGACAGATTCTTCACTCCTTCTGCCTTACAATTACCAAACTCTGACTGTATATACTCTAACTAATCTGCATATCAGGGTTTCTTCTTGAGAGGAATGGCTGTGGATTAAACGTGAATGCTATCCCAAAGATACCCCAAGATTATTAGTATGAAGGTCGCGTAATGACCCGTCACAACTTGATGTTGATTCGACATTTTTCTGCCAGAATGCAGTTGCACGTGTTCACTCAATGACGCAGTACACCCAACTGGCTTGATCGATTACAGTGAAACTTACCACATGGATAGAGAAGGGGCTTGAGATGACGTCACCAAACACTTGTTGCCAACTCCGCTCTTTTTTAAGTTATACGTTTAATCTCGTTTATTTTGGGCACACTTTATATTTTCATTCCTTCCATTTAAATTTGGCAGAAATCCTATTAAATATTATAATTCAAAATTCTATTCATAACAAAAATTAATGCTGCAACAAGCAATGATGTGACCTACATAATTTCTGATGATTCAAAGTTTGACCTGGTGCTACTAAAGAGGCCTTGTAGAGGGGTTTGATGCATATGGATGTGATGATGTGTTAAATCCTTTTCAGTAAATTCGGTACTTTTGGGCATTCTGTAAATATTCGTCGTGTTTTTAAAAAAAATGTAATAATAGTATACAAGCAGTCCATTATAACTTCAGCTAAATTCACAACCCTTTACACATATCTGTGTAATTCCATCTATTGAAAAAACTAATTCATATCCCTGTTGAACTTACTACGGAATAAATTGTGTTTAATTTGGCTCAATTAATGAAGAGTTGAGACTATTTTAAGGTTATTTGTGATGCGACATGTAATTTCGAACAAGGATCAAGTAACAATGAAGACATCTTATTTTAATAGTACCTCTTTTAATGTAAGCCCATTTGAAAACTTTTAAAACTAATTCTTATATTCACGTTTATCAACTTCTGTTATTTTGCTTTTCGAATGTTTATTGGAAACATGATTCAAATCTACTGTTCTGAAGAAACACACATTTCTGGCCATTCAGTTGTTAACATGTCAAAAATAGTCGAGAAAAAGCAGAAAATGAACTTTTCAAAGCGCTAGTGAATTTTTCTTTTTCGGAAACTCATTAAAATTGCAACACTGAACCAACCTAATAATTGAGCATTGATTATAATCGGCTTGTTAGAATATGTCCCACTAAGAATTCCTTGACGCCGGATGGGAGGTTTGGTTGGTTTGTCGTTGATCTTGTACGCCCAAGGATACGGGTTCAACCCCGGCCGAAGTCGGTGGATTTTCATGATGCAGAAAATTGACAGCCCCCATATTCGAATGATTATACTGTATATAAAAGATCCCTTTAGTGCCTGTTTGGCTTAGGTGCTCTGTGCAAGAAAATTTCTATGTACGACTTCGCATCGTCATAGCTCATGTGCATCTCCCTCTAAGGGGAAACTGAACATCAAAATTACTTGGAGCGTTTGGTATTCCACCGATATGGTGCCGAACTAGAAAGAGGTACCTGGTCTCTGGGAATGTGCTAGGTTTGCAATGGTAAAACACCAGTCTTCAGCCCCATTAAAAAAATAAGAAATAAAAAAATACTTAAGTGTAAAAGTTAGTTGAGGTAACCCCGGTATCTGAATGGTAGTTATGGTACAATCTCGCGTGTTGCATTGTTGTAATCAGATCATGATTACGACTAATTCCATCATTAACAATCTGTTGAGGCTAAAAGTCCTCGCATATAGAAGGAGAGAATGGAGTGTAAGCTTGGGTGTCATCCTCGTTTCTTGACCAAAATTTAAAATTACTGGGTCTATTGCCAATATTTCTTGTCATGCTTTTAAAGGCAATGTTAGAAAAATAATACAGTGAAAATAGCTTAACACGAAACTGAAAGGACTGAAATATTTTTTTTATGTTTAAAGTTATTGCACAAAGTACCGAAAAATATATTTAAAAAAATAGATTTACTATACAGTTTATTTTACTTACATAGATATGTATATACGCATATGCTTACCTTTATGCATATATGCATAGAGCTTATGGAAAATAAACTGAAATTTTGTTAGCATTATTTATTTAGCATCCAATTGCAAATGAACTATTATTCATTCACCATTAGAACGTACGTCTGAATAATTGCTCATATCTTTCAAGACGATCCTCATTTCGGATGATTTGGGAACAGAAGCAGCATTATTTATTTCATTTTTATTGCCGAAATCTGCATAAATGATATTTTTTGAGATTTGACCAAACACCCAAATGTTTTTGTCTGCCATAATTGGGGTATTATATTGGGACATTGTCATAATTTGTCTGCCACACATTATCATCATTTACTGCAATGAGTTCTTCTGATAATACAATAGAGCAGTGGTTCTCAAACTTTCAATACTTGCGACCCAATATTTAATCTTAATTTTCATCGGGCCCCCCTCCATACAATAACAATGTATTGAATTGAATAATGCGATACTACGATACTAAAGTGATGCTAAAGCTACAATAGGATTTAAATCTCTTGCTTTCCACCTATATAAATATACGTCTCCCACAGCTAAAACGTTATTTTCTCTCGACGCAAATATACGTCTATCAAAGTACGATCTTTTCTGAGCACTGCTATCCATAAAATTATTCCGAAGGCTTTGGAGTTTAATAAAGGGACAGTGTTTGCGAAGGATGTACTTATTTCAGAGGATTTGTTTATTTATTCCTTTTCTCCCCCAATGCATCCCATAAGCACGCCTACTTGGAAAATGGTGGCATTGGGGAACGAATCGCATAACTTTTAATCGGCAGTTAAGGAATTAAATATAAACCACACCAATTATCAAGATAAGTATTGATTTTTACATATAGTTTAATATATGACACAACCATGGTATCACTGGTAATTATTATGCTTGTTCTTAACTTAGTCTTGTTAAATTAATTATGATATATATTGTGCAGTTCTGATACTTTTATAAGTGTATTATATGAGCTTAAATGTGTAATATCTATTTTTTATTATGTCAGAATGTATTTTTTGTTTGTTAACTTTCAGTAAACTTGTAATTGTTTTTAAATAATCATTTGTTTTCGACTTTTCAATTTGCTCGCTCCCCCCTCATACAGTTATCCCGCCCCCAAGGGGGCGTGCCCCAGTTTGAGAAGCGCTGCAGTAGAACAGTCCAATCTGGTTGCTTATTCATTCTCAGATAGGAAATCTATCTTGTTAAGAGATTTTCGTTTCGAATTAAGAGAAAAAAACGCATGAAAATACATAGTAGTTTGTCGGGACCGTGTTATATTATTTAGTGTTAACTAATATTTCGAATCAAGAGTTTTCACTTTAAAAGTATTGCACCGCAATCAATTTCAAAATCAGTAACGGTTTCAATAACAAAAATATACCATTCGCGTTTTGTCTTTGCCTATAAGACCCAAACGGATCGATCGTAAGGGTTGATTGATTGATTGATTATTAACGTCGCACTGTTTAGCTACACGAGGGCTTTTGGCGACGGACCACGTAATTTTGAACCATGCTGAAGTGACTCGATCGTGAGGGCTAGATATGCGTATACGCTTTTGCTTCTGGAATAGACATTTATAAGAAAATTGCAAATCTAACGATTGAGCTGGTTTGCAGAAAGTGTAAAGTGTTACTTTTTAACAACAGACGATGGTTGTGGTCCATGTTTTACTTTCAGCTGGAAAATCTAGCTTTGTTTTCAAATACAATGAAAACATGTCTTCTTTTTATCTGTCATAAGAAGGTAATAATCAATATATTTCTAATTGCGTCGATACATATTTTTGTATAAATGTTTAAATAATTGTAAAATAGAAAAATATTAATTATATACTCTATTAATGTGACTTCTAGGGCTTGGGATTTCGTTACCTGCACGATCATGCTGGTTGGGCGTTACTAGAGTCACTGCAGCTGTAAAGGTAAATAAACTCCTGTTTGTGAAAATTGCAACACCATGAAGGAAGCATCATAGTTGAATGAAATTTAATACACAGTTGAGTGGTAATGGTACAAATAAATGATTACATTTTCAAACCAAACAAACAATTAAAAGAGACAGAAATTAGTATTTTGTGTGGCCACCACGCGCCGCAATAAGAGCTGCTACACGACGCGGCATGGAGTTAAACAAATTTTTAATGTCTGTCTGCGGAAGAGTATTCCATATTGTTTGTATGCGCAACCAAAGTTCGTCTGTCGAAGCAACAGGATCACGAGCGATACGCCGCCCAACGATATCCCACTCATGTTCAATCGGTGACATATCCGGCGAATACGCAGGCCAAGGAAGAAGCTGTACCTGCTGCGAATCAAGATAGGATTTGACAGTCTTGGCGACATGTGGACGTGCATTATCCTGCTGGAATACAGCCCCTGGAAATCCTTGCAGGAAAGGAATATCTTAGGATTGTAAAACTTCGTTTATGTATCGAGTACTGTTCAAATTTCCCACAATTCGTAGCAATTGTGATCATCCATGACATGCTACGGCACCTCAGACCATAACTCCGGGTGTTCGTCCACTGTGGCGTTCGATAATGCACTCCGGAATGCGCCGTTCACCGGCATAAAGCCTGACTCGAATTCAGCCATCATGGTGCCACAAATTGAAGCGGGATTTGTCAGAAAAGACGACCTGCTGCCAATCAGCACGCCAGCTCCTATGCACATTGGCCCAGTGTAGTCGCAGGCGGCGATGGTTTTGCGTGAGAGGAATCCTGTATAAAGATATCCTTGCGCGCAGACCACGCTGCAGCAGACGTCTCCGAATTGATGAAGCACACAATGAAACACGTGTAGCTGTTGACCACTGTGCTGCCAGTTGTCTAGAAAAAGCTGTGCGGTCCGTCTGAGCCATTCGCACCAGGCGTCTGTCTTCGCGAGCTGACGTCACATTTCGGGGTCCACTCACGGATTTCCGAGCTGTCCGACCCTCGTCCGTCCACTGCTTCGAAACACGCATGGTTGTGCTGCTGTTACGCTGAACACGAGCGGCTACTGCACGATAAGACAATCCAGCTTCACGAAGGCCGACGATTCTGCCCCGTTCAAACACCGAAATTTGCTCAAATTTCACTCTCTTTCATCGACGCGGTATAGTAAAGATTCAGTTAACGTTTACACTAGCATATAACCACCGATAATAATACACGTCTCGCTACAGCTGTCTATTTATATTCGGTTTGATCTATCCTTCAGAGGGCGCTGCTCAGCATACGCATGCGCTACCGGTTTGCAATTCTAATCACTTGCATATCATGCCCTACTTTACATTTCCTGAAAATTTCAGCTCATTCGCGTAGGTCCTTCGTGGTGTTGCAATTTTCACAAACAGGAGTATACTTAACACAGGCGAATTTTCTTTTCTGTTTCAATAATTTTGATGAAAGCCTACATAAAATTGAAATAAATGGTTGTATAATTAATACCGAATTTTCTTGGGGATCACCATGGATGAGTCATTCTTTTTATCTTTCTCTCTCTTTTGCAATTAATTTTCTTTTTCATGCATTTGTTGAGGAGTATGGAAATTTTATCCTCTCCACGGATATCTGCATCTATATCTGCTTCTATCCAAAGAAAATCTGGGTTTTCCGATTGTAGTTAGTATATGGAGTGGTTTAAATAAATATATATATTTTTATCAATAAAATTTTCTGATACATTTTACTCTTTTTCATGGAATACTGTGTTAACTGTTGACCCAAAACTGTTTCATGCGTCTAAAAAGAGAAGAATTCTCATAGAAAAACTTTTTCAATTGATAAATAAATAAATAATCAAATAAGATCAGAAAATGATCTCTCGGATGATAACAATGCTGCGAACAAAGCAAATGAATCGCGAATACTGGATGGAGAATCAAGTTAAGATGAGAGCGATGGAGAAATACATGGGAATATTTGAAATGAAAACACAATTTTGGATCATTCTTTACCATAAAAGTCTCTTGAACACATTCATTACATTGATTCAGCTGTAGCAAAATCTTGGTTTCTGTACAAACAAGAGGCAATATCAAATAAAATTCCTCTAAAAATCAAAATGGATCACTTAAAATTCAAGTTAGAGATAGTTGAAGGACTATCAGCTTTCTACCTACAAACAAATGTATTTTAACTGATGATGTAAATAACAGTGTTGCAATTCCACTCGCAAAAAGTTCGAAAACTTATAATCCACCTGCTACACATCCCATGGCTTTGTCCTGGCCATTCCAGGATGAAAGGCTTGACATGTATAGCCGTTTTTGATGTTATGATGACATTTCAAGGCCTCGCAAGCGCAGATTTGAAAAGTACGAAATCAGTTCGAAAACATGTTTTGAAGAATGCAATGGTTACTTATACTTGTCAAAAGCAAAACAAAAGATATTTGCAGTAAATGAATAATGAATTAAGGAGAGTTAATTTTCATCAATAATTTCCTTATTTATAACAATTTTAGTTTAATTAAGACTTTTTATTTTATCAACTTAGAGCTAAAAATGTATAACTCGTAAAAGTTAATGGGTGACCTGTTTCACAGATAACGCCCAACCCGCACGATAGTGCGGGTACCGTCTATATTCAGGGGAGCGAGATTTTTTTTACTGTTTTCCCAATGTCATTGGGGTCTATATAGTATTAATAACCAGAAGAATTTAATATTTGAAGAAAAAAAATAATTCGGGTCATAAAGGGATAATGTAACCATGTGCTTCTTTGTATGTCGGATTCCTTAATACTTCACTCCATCAAGGTTATCTGATATGTGTAAAGTCACGTGTGTAGACAACTTGGTCGCCAATGGAAGGTACTGTTATCCCATATGTATCCAGTATTACGACAGGGGACTAGTGTGTCCGTCATTCATCAACACCAATGAACCAAATATGGTGAAGAGGTCATGCATCGTCAAATGCTTATCTGCTAGTACTCGCACGTTCAAAAAGAAATGCTTATGTTCAAATGCTTATCTGCAGTATTGGGATTTTTACCTCTCCCCTGCATTGAAGGTTTTTTTTTTCGGAAACTAACTTCCAAAACAATGATGAAATAGAGCAGAATGGGCGACAATGTCTTGCATCGCAGCAGAGCACCGTGTTATGTTAAAGGGATTTTTTTTAACTGATTGCACCCTTCGACGTATGCGCAAATATCGCTGATGACTCTGTCGACGAAAAAGAGTACAAGATGCGTAGTCCGTGATGTTATGGTGTTTTTTTCCTGGCTATAAAGTTTTCATGTGAAATAAGTATGACGAAATATACTTTTAGATCGTCTCTCGTAAAGAGTGTTTTTTTAGAGGTATAGAACTTTAAATTGCAATAAAACAAGGATGTATTATTCGATTGACATAAATTTTTTTTTATTCGAAAGATAATCTTGCGGCGTTACATTGTAAAAATGATTTCTGGCATAGCACTGCTACAGCTGGCTCGGATGTAGTCCAATCTGGACGTCCAATTTTCAATGACTTTTATCAACATTTGTGGCCGTATATCGGCAATAACACAGCGAATGTTGTCTTCCAAATGATCAAGTGTTTGTGGCCTATCCGCATAGACCAATGACTTTACATAGCCCCACAGAAAATAGTCTAGCGGTGTTAAATCACAAGATCTTGGAGGCCAATACGCAGGTCCAAAACGTGAAATTAAGCGGCCACCAAACATGTCTTTCAATAAATCGATTGTGTCACGAGCTGTATGACATGTTGCGCCGTCTTGTTGGAGCCACAGCTCCTGGATATCATGATTGTTCAATTCAGGAATGAAAAAGTTAGTAATCATGGCTCTATACCGATCACCACTGACTGTAACGTTGTGGCCTTCATCGTTTTTGAAGAAGGATTCCACCAGTCCATAAAGCGCACCAAACAGTCAGTTTTTCTGGATGTAACGGTGTTTCGACATACACTTGTGGATTAGCTTCACTCCAAATGCGGCAGTTTCGTTTGTCGACGTAGCCATTCAACCAGAAGTGCGCTTCATCGCTAAACAAAATTCGCTTATGAAAATCGGGAACGACGGCAATCTCGTTTTGGGCCCATTCGACGAATGTACGCCTTGCTTGATGATCGTTTTGATGAATTGCCAAACCACTTGAATCACTTGACAGCTGTTAAATCGGTCGCCATCTTGGAAAGTAATTCCAACTTAAACTTTTATACCTGGAAAAAAAACACTCTTTAAAATTGTAATAGTAGAAACATAGTGATTTATTATAAATCCCAGTTTGGGTTTTATTATTATATTTTTATTTTTTCAGATGGCTTTTGCATTTTTTTCTCACAGAATAAAGAAATCGAGAATTAATTTCCAAAGATTCTGGTTATGAATTACTTAACAGTTACATCATTTTTATTTTATGTTGACCTTATTTTTCGTAAATCCTCAATTTTTTTGCAGTTTCATTTTTTAGGAGTTTTTTTCTGTACTAAAATATTACCGATTCCCGGTAAAACACATTCATTTTTTAATGTGTTAACGCAAACATTGTAAAATGAATGGCATAAAGGCATCTGTGAAGAAATTGTTAACATCAAACGAAATTTTTCATATCACTATTTTTTAGAGGAATTTTTGTTAATTTCCTTTATTGCTGTTGTGACGACGTGGCACATAGGAGACTTGACACATAGCCCACGATAGACTAGAAAAGAGGGCCATGCTGTGAACTGTTTTGGCTTTTGAGCGGGAAGGAGAGAAGAAGAAGAAGGTGGTCTGGAACGTGAAGTGGAGGAAGCTGCCTGCAGTTTGCGATGCAATTTTTAGTTGTAAATTAAGTTATTAATATAGTGATGTGTTTTGAAGGAAATAATAAAACCGGTAAATCCGGTTAATTAGAGGTGATTAATTCAACAACAAGACGATCGTACAGACTGGTGGCAGCGATGGCATCGATCTAAGACAGTGCCGTTAACAAAATAAATATTTGGGGTAAGTACTTATTCTATCTGAAAGTACCTTCATGCGTTTTCTAAATTTGTTCTTAATTTTTGTATTAAAATATGGGTATAAATTAAATACAGCAATCATTCTTAATTCACTTTTTGTATTAAATGTTAGATTTTGATTATTTTAAAGCTATATACTTATCCCTGCTATTCTCGTTAATTTATGATTTGTTTTTAAATAAAAAAAAAAAATTTATCCTATAAAAAGTAAGAAAATTTATTTTGTCTGTGGTTGAATTGAGTACATAAAATTGCTCTATTTTTAGTTTAAGTTAGTGTATTTTGATTTAAAACTGTGTTTTCTATGTATATATGAGATATAAATTAAAAGATTCTCTCAACGGTGTTTAAAAAAATCTGTATTGTAAATACAATATTAAGAATTTGTGAAGAGTGAATGATAAATAACTTATGAAAATTGTGATTATAGTACGATTTGAAGGTGCAGTGAAAAAATATTTGTATAAAGTGTATATTTAAGTAGAAATATTTTTGATTTTGCTGAGTCAAAGAAATATTTATGACTCTTCTCTTTTACTGAGAGGAAAAAAAGCTGACTCATTACGTTTCAGAAGTTCTCAAGAGAAACTTAGTCAAATGTTGCTTTTTAAAAATGAGATTTAATACTTGTAGATTGTTTCCGAGTACTCAATTCAGATTTTTATTAATCCTTAAAAACAAATTTTCGTACTTACGTATTATACCGTCAATTCATTTCTTCAAATCAAAATCTGTCACCAAATTCCGCAAAACACAGCCCATAGTGGAAACCATTCCCGCGCACGTTGTAACACCGTAATAATAACGGTGGTAGCATTTGGCAACATTTTTTTGAACTGGTGATGTCTTTCCGTTTGACGAAATTGATTGACGGTGTAATACGTAAAAAAATACATAACTTCCATTTAATTCAAATTTCTAAGCTTTTTTTTCTGCGAAAGAAAAACTTCCGAAGAGAGAGAGAGAGAGAGAACTAATATCCGATAAATACCAAAAAATATCTTTAAACAGATTACACTATCAATATGATTTTTGTCTCATGAGTACCAATAGTTGTACTTTATGCAGTTTTTTTATCGTGTTTTCAAATATGTATTCGGAATTTCTCCATCACTCACCGTTTATTTTTTATTTTAATTTCAATTAAAGTATTTAAATATTTTTTTTAATAAACGACCATTTGTCTATTGTAGAATAATAACTCCTAGAGCATTGTAAATGTGATGGAACCACATGAGCTAACTCAAATGGTATCATTGCTACTGTCGTGCAAGTTCAGACATGTACAGACACTTTGAAACCAGACAGGCACAGACATAGTCTAGACTAGCATGCATTCATTAGAACGATGTCACTTGTGAGATAGTAGTGAACCACACACAGTAAACACGTAATTATGAGTACTTTGTGTCTGGATTGTTGTTTGTTACGTATTTACAATTTTATTTCTTTTAATTTGTTGTTAGTTACAAAATGCATAAAGTTTGTTTAAATCATCATAAAAACTTTTGTTATATATCTGGTGAAGTGACGCTCACAAGTCCCAAAGGCGAAACCTTACTCCATTAGTAAAAAAGTGTTAAGAATTTTATTAGTAAAAAAGTGTTAAGAATTTTATTTTGTGTGTAAAGTGGGGGACCAAACTAGGACCTGGGCCTCACATACCTGTTGTTTATCGTATGATAGGCTTCTCACTTCATGGCAGAATGGCACACGCCACATGCCCTTTGCTATCCCTATGATTTGGAGGGAACCCAAAGATCACTCATCTGACTGCTATTTCTGCTTAACAAACATTAAAGGGATTATGTCAAAATCAAAGCATACAGTGGTATACTTTGACTTGCAATCTGCAATGAGACCAGTTCCCCACAGCGAAGAATTGCTCATACCAAAGCCTCCAGAACATGTTACATTAGATGAAGTGAACTCAGATTCCGATATAAGTAAGGAAGAAGAAGAAACAGTTTGTGGTGAAGCAACTTTTGAACCAAGTTGTTCATTTATTGACTCAAGATGATCTTAACGATCTCATACGAGATTTAAAGTTATTAAAAAAAACAGTCTGAAATGTGCTTGGTTTACGGCTAAAAGGATGGAATCTTCTTCAAAAGAATACAAAGATATGCACTTATCGTAGTCTTCATTCTCAATATAAAGACTGTTTTTGTGAAGAAAATGGCTTAGTGTTTTGTAATGACATTTCTTCTCTTCTGGAGACATTTGGTATTGAACATAACCCTACAGAATGGCGCTTGTTCATTGATTCCTCCAAAGCAAGTTTAAAAGTAGTGCTTCTGCATAATGGAAATAAATTCCCATCAATACCTGTGGCCTACTCTACTAGTATGAAAGACACATATGAAAACTTTCAATTTATCTTGGCAAAGCTTTAATACGCAGTGTATGAATGGAATATTTGTGGTGATTTTAAGGTAATTGCACTTATTTTTGGTCTGCAGCTTGGTTACACAAAGTACTGTTGTTTTTTGTGTCTTAGGGATAGTACGCACAAAAAAACCCATTACATCAGAAAAGAATGGTCGAAACTCGAATCATTCATTCCTGGACAGAAAAATGTGAAACATGACGCATTGTGTAATCTTAAAAATGTGTATCTACCTCCGTTTCATATCAAACTAGGATTAATGAATTACGTGAAAGCCATGGTCAATACTCCTGGTTTCATGTACTTAAAGCATAAGTTTCTTAAAATTATAGATGCAAAAATTAAAGAAGGGATATTTGTGGGTCCACACAGATGGTCACTAATGCATGACGAGAAGTTTGAGGAACTATTAAATTCACTGGAGAAAGCAGCTTGGCAAGCATTCAAAAATGTAACTCACAAATTTTGGGGAAATCTAAAGGTGGAAAATTACCGTGATATTGTTCATGATCTTATAAAATCATATAAAAATTTGGGCTGTAACATGTCCTTAAAAATACACTTCCTGCACTCGCACTTTGATTTCTTCCCTGAAAATCTGGGTGCAGTGAGCGAGGAGAACGGGGAATGCTTTCATCAGGAGATTTCATCGATAGAAAATATATATCAAGCCAAATGGGAATGCTAATATGCTGGCCGATTATTGTTGGACCATCAAGAGGGATATTCCACAGGCTATTTATAAAATAAAATCGTGATTTCTTAATTTCTAGGTGAGTCCGAATGTTCTAATATTAAGTACTTAAGAATGTAGAAAATATTTAAGTGTTTCACAAATTATAAATGCCTGTCTCTCAAACACCTTGCCAGATGATGAAAAATCGATATCACATTTGAATTCAGGAGAAGAAATTCTATCAGAATCACATATTGTTCTTTCTGAGACAATTTTTTTTCTTTTTTGTTGACCAGTGTTATGAACCATTTTAAGTGATCAAAAATCATATTTACTTAATAACTCAGAATTCCAAAAATGCAGTTGATAAACTAGTCAGTAACGGTGATTTTTGTTATTACGTTTTATACCATGGACCAATATCTACAAATAATAATTTTTTGCCAAATGCTGCTATAGTAGAAAACCATGCCTCAAAAATAAATAAATAAATAAATAACGATGCCAGCTTTTAATGATTTATTTTGATTTGGTAACGTTTTCTTACAAGGTGAAATTGGATGAGAGATGGTATAATACATAAGTACCGAGAATTTTAATGAAAATAGTAAATCTTGACAAATGAAGCACATTAATATTTTGAAATGAAATAAAAAAGAGTAAAAGATTATAAATTAACAAACGTAAAACATTTACACTTTATAAATGTCCAAAAAACCCTCAATATCCCAAAAAAACTATAAATATCGATGTGTAAGAGTTATTCAAGGACCGATTTCTAAACAGGAAAAGACGATAATGAATGCTGCAATATGAAACCAATAATGTGTGTGTGTGGCTAATACATTTATAACAATAACAACACTTGGTGATACTCTTTAAACTGGCGGAGTTCTTAATTTGGTAAAATTAATCAGGGATATAATACAGAAGTACCAAAATATTCTAAGGGGGAGTATTATGAAGAATAGTAAAATAGTTGTTTAATTCAAAAAGAAAAAAAGCTTTTCACCATTCGCGACTTTAAATGACAAAAATTCACGTCATTTTCATAGCTATCGATATATTGCAAATGAATAAAGGAAGTATAAGTATTTTATTCATATTTCGAATTTTTACTCGTCAAATGTAGATTCAGAAACAATTTTAATTAAATAAATAAGGTAACTGACATTAGACTGGTTTTATTTCTTCAGTTTTTACTTGAATCTTTCTTTGGCTTATACACGTGTGTTTTCCAGCTTTAAAATCCCGAATTTTTTTAATGATCTACAAAATTATTTCATCATGTTTAAAATATATTTGCTATTTACTGATCAGATTGTCCTTATGAGGAACTTAAAAGTTCATTTCCATGAATTTTTGCCTGGTAATTAGATGTTCTTTTTGCAATATTAAATGCTACTCTTTCTTTATCGGAAACTATATGAATTAATTAGAAAAAAAAATGAATAAATAAAATAATAATAAAAATCTAAATATTTATTGATACGTTACGAAATCAGAAAAAGTTCTTCACTTCTTTCATTGTTATTAAATATTTAACACACTGCTTATGTTCTATATTATAATTAATAACAAAATGAATTACAGATAGTTTAATTTTAATTGATTATTAATAATTAAATTCGTTATCATATAAAATTATGAGTTGTCATATAAATTATTAAAAATTAGTTATGAGGAGAGAAAACTTTGCATTTCTTGTAAACAATTAAATTAAGTAAAGGAAAACAACTAGAAACGGATTTTATTTAATTCCAAAAATAATTTTTTAGAAAGCTAGCATCTTCATCGTTTCCACAAGTTATATTATGCAAATAAATTTTGTTTGACGTAAACAAAGAGTAATAATAAAAATAAAATGAAAAAAAGTAAAAAAATAATTAGGTATCAACATTTAACTATAGTTTTTACAACATTGAGTCCTAAGTACTGAACTGTAATTTTCTATTCACGGGAATTATACTTCGATCCCGGTATTTCCCGGGAATCGCCGGAGCCAAAACACGCTGGAAAAGTTCATTGAAATGCTTGAAAGATTTTTAGAGAAATAAAGTCAGCAATTTTAAAAACATTAATTGACATTAAAGAACAAATTATGGTCAGTTTAGAGTTTGGAACTGTGACTACAATTATAGCAGGCTTAAAGCCAGTAAACATTGGCTTAGAAAAAATATGCAGTCGAAATGAAACTTTGCTAACTGCAGTAGGAGTATTTTCTTTAGTTATTGGATAATTTAACGAACAAAATTCAGAATTTGCGAAAAATATGGAATATTCTTTAATTCAAATAATTAATGAGAGACGCAACAATAATTTAATAGGATTAATGCAATACCTGAATTTTGGGAGAAAATACGAAGCACCTGCAGTTACAGTCGATATTTCGTGATTGCCTGGTAAAAATTGTTTGGTTACACAAGCCCAAATGAGAGAGAGAGATAAGGACAAGGCTTTTTTGCGAAGAGGAATCAATTTGCAACTCTTCGTACTCAGAAGAAAAGGGCAAAGGAATTTTGAAACAAAAACCTCTGACGTTGGACAAAAAATTAGAGAAAGCAATTTACTCTAAAGCAAAAGTTTTATATTGTTCATCCAAGAAAAATTACTAGTTTCAACAAAATCATGAAACAAGAAATACAGTTGTTCGACTCGACTGAAAAACCATCACCAAACATTATAAAACCACGTGAGAATTTAAAAACAATTCCACCAACGTCAGTTGAAGCCGAAAGAGCATTTTCTGCTGCGAGATTGTTTGTCACAAATCTTAGAACTAGGCTGAGTGATAAAAGTATAAATTGCATATGCTTTCTGAAATCCCATTTTAAAAATGAATAATCAATCTATTACATATTTTTTGTAATTTTCAGCTCATTATATAAATATGTATTAATTTTGGAATGTATATGTATCTTTATTTTATATAATTATTATTGATTTTATTTGAAAATAACTTGTTTTTAATTTTTTTGAAATTTTGATGTATTTCCGGGAATCTTGGGAACGACACTTACATTCCTGGGAATTCCCGGAAATTTTCCCGGGAATGGAAGACCCCGAGAAATCAGAAACCCTAGTCCTGAGCAAAATAAACATAAAGCTATTGGTTGGTCGCATTTGTTGCCGCTAGTGTTGTGTATTACCAGGCTTTCTTAAGCACTCTTTAAGTCAATTTTAATTAACACACATTTTGTAAATAATATTAATAGGATGTGTTTTAACCTAGGGCATGTTCAAGTGATGATGTCGGCATCTGGATTGTCACTCTATTCACCAAATTTGCACACTATGACAACAGAAAAAATTTGAGCCTCGATAGGTTTAACGTGCATCAGCCCTTTTACATGGAAGTAATTAGGTTCCAATCACATGAAACAAAGATTCGATGCCATGACTGTGCTGTTTTTGTAATCATTTACATCAAGGGTATAGGGAGAAAAATTTGAATATTGATAGGACAAGAATGAGTATCTTAAACATATACCGAAAACTCCCTTGAGAATGATAGGAGAGCGTGTTCGGAGGCAATAAATTTCACTGTTCGGATACCTTGGGATCTCATAGCCATATATTTACCAACAAAAATGAAGTTAGATTTAAAATAATTGTAGAAGCTTCGAGATAAGTATGTCAGCCAAAAATGAATACTAACAATTGTAAAAACATTGGGCTCTTTTTACTTTCATATTTCTTGGATTCCCAATTACACTCTGTTTGAAAAAAATAGACTACAGACAGTATAATTAGCAAATTTCGAGAAGAATAAAGGTAATAACAACACCAATTGCATATGTAACTCGCAGTCAAAAACGCGAAAGCAGCTCCTCAATAAAATATTTACATAATCATGTTTAAGTTCTGTGTAATGCGATATATATTAATACGAGTTCATTTCATTAATTGTAATTTCTTTCACTGTAAAGGATGTTACTTTTTTGGTGGTAATTTTTTTTGTTCCAAATTTCTGAAATGAGTTGTTGACTGTATTTGAATGAAGACATACGCCGGTATGCAATCGGGTGGATCCATTTTGGGCAACAGTCATCCGAGGCTGTCTGAGCCCTTAATGTCAAGTGTTCAATCATCTGCAACTTTTGGGCTTGCTACCAAAAGGAATATACAGTGCAATGAAGTGTAGTGGACCAGCGAGGATCAATATTTGTATTTGAAAACTCAGTGTGATCCGTAGAGTTCATTTCGCCAAATTTTTTCAAGTGTTGCCACGTACTTAGGAAAATTGGTATCCCCAAAACGTGTTTCCTGACGGCTGCATAAAAGTCATCTTTTTTCTCGACGATCATCATTTCGGGGGTGCCATGGACATAATCTCACAGAAGAGATCAGTTTTACTGAGGTCTGGATCCCATCCATTGGACACCACAGCAATGGGCCAATGTTTTATTCACTGATAAGTCCAAATATTGTATAAATAACGATTATCGAGGGTTACATATCTGAAGAATCCCAGAGACTCTATTCCAAGCCTACAATATCATTGAAAGGCAGAACTGCTGAACTGATATCTATGCATTTCGACATGGTTGAGTAACATCAGTTAGTTATTGGGATGCAATTCTCGACCGATATGTTATTCCATATCTAGAAGCCAGGATTGATGATATCAGTTTTATGGAAGTTGACACACATGTATATAGAACTCGCGTTTTAGATGGGAAACACTGCTTCGACAGGAACGGCAAGTGCGTTTACCCGTTTTGAGCCCAATAAAGCCAGTCTGAGGTATGCTCGATAGACTTCTTTTTGTTGTAATCCTCTTTGAAATTTTAATGAGTGGCCACATGTCTTCTTCAAGAAAGGAAACAGATCCTGTAAAGTGAGATGGATGATCTGCTAGAAGATATCAATCATCGTTATAGAGTCTGGTTCTCCTGTAGACGAGATAACCCTTCCTTTCGAAAAAGTTTGCAACGGAACATTTTTCCACAGCTGTTAATGACATACATTATTGTTTCTACTATTGTTACTAGAAAACTATAAATGTTGTTGACCTATTTTTTTCGAAGTGTTGCCTCGTCTGATAAAAACTTTTCAATAAATTGTTTTCATTTAATTACCATTTTCTTGTTTGTTTAAAGTTATCGTAGCCCGGAGATTGCAGATGTAGTTTGAAACACCAAAGAAGACATTGTTATAAAAATAATTACCTTTTTTGTTTATGACTGATCAACATAAGATTATATATATATATATAATCCAAGTTTAATAATTAAGGAAGCAGTCCTAATTAGTTTCTTAGTCTAAGCACGTGTTTCGCAAACTGTGGGACGCGCCCCTAGGGGGCGTGATAATTCAACCAGGGGGACGCGAGCATGTCGAAAATAAAACATTGAAAAATCATTAGTTTACTGAAAGGAATCAAAGTTAAATATATTCTAAGATAATAAAAAATATACATTTACAGTTATATAATATACATGCATCAGCACTGTGTAATGTATTTCATAATTAATTTAACAATATTAAGTTAAGAACAAGTTTAATAAATGCTACTGACCCCATGTGCTTCTACAAAATTATATGAAAAATCTAGTACTTATCTTGATAATGTATACAGCTTATAATTAAAATCGTATTGTAGCTTTAGCACCAAAGTACGTTATTATTGAATTCAACACATTATTATTGTATGGTGTGGGGGGCGTCATGAAACTTATTATTCAAATTTGGGTCGCAAACATTGAAACTTTGAGAAGCACTGTGGTCTAAGCTTATAAGATTAACAAACAGACTCTTATCTCTTGATCAAATTGCAGATCCCTTTCCTAAGCTGCGTCATTCCTATTCATATCTGCTTCTCTGTTATTTTCACTTTTCCAAATGGAAATTCTTGCTTACGTGGATAACGTAAGGACTAACAATTAACGACTAACACAACTTTTACCACTTACATTAGCGTAAAATCAATTATCTCTACCGAAGGTAGTTTTACACTCAAACTACAGTCAAAGAAGAATTCCCCAAGAAGAGTATTAAAACCACTGATATAGAACCCATCCCAAAGTTAAAAGAAATACGATAAAAATAATAATTGTAAAAATTCACTTTAGAAAAATTAGGTCATTGCTGTTGAATACTGGGAAGATTAATGGCACATATGACGCAACAAATGTATACGAAACTTCCTAAGTTTATATAAAATGTCATTGTGGCAGCCGAAAGATACTTCAAGTAAACACACTGAAGTTTTGCATGTAAAAAGGAATGATTCGCCTTACAACTGTCGAAACCCAAAATGTTCCCGTGGAATTAATATTCAAAGACAAGCTGTTGACCTTGGCTGGGGTTGTTTATTTGATCAACAAACCTAGCAGTCCGCAGCTACACCGTGCATGCCTTAGACAACTGAGACGAGAGGAATCCCCCTTCGAGCCAGATGTTAAGGTTTTTTTTTATTCCTGACCATTCTTGTCTGCGACTTTCAGAAGGAGGCACCGCTGAAAGTGGAAAGTGGTTCGCCACTTTTATAGTTTTCGTCCTCATCCATTGTCCATGGTTTGGGAAAATGAGATCCCTTGCCAATATATTCTCGTGGTGCTGTAATGGCTGAAGTAAATAAACAATTAATCAATTTACATATGAAATATTTTTACAATTTATTCACTATTCCTTAATTACTATAATAGGGAAAACATCTTTTTAAGCATCACATTGTATAATCGTATTTCATAAATATTTATGTCTTGTCAGGAACTTCTATTTTACACAAGATTATAACGTGCAGACGTTCATAATTTGCATGGGAAACAACTATAGAAACTAACTTCTATCAGAACAGACTAATTAATTATTAGATGAGGGACTTAATTTAATACTAAATCACAATGAATAATCTAGACTTACAATCCACTTACGTTGGGTAATTCTTAAGTATGAAGTTTCGATAAATAAAGGCTTTAGTTAGGAATGAGTATCTAAACTTAGCACACAGCGGATTTATGAGTGTGTTCGTGAACCTCAGTAAATATCTTGAAAATATAAAAATATTATAGTTGTTTGAAAACAATTAATATTTATTAGTTACGTCTTAAGTCAATCGACTTTTATCTTACTTCTCTTAACGTCATAATAGTTACTTATTACAATTAATAAATGGCGATGAATTACAAAAAAAAGTCCGCACACGTGTTTTGTGTGTAGTATTTAGTTTTATTAAAAAAACCGTATGAGTTTATATTAAAATAAATTAATAATATAACATTTGTGTGTCTTCATATTCCCTTTAAATATTAATTTTTCTTTTTCTTTGAAAAATCTCACCATAAGTAAGTCTAATTATGCATACTCATATCCTTTAAAAGATTTTCAAAAATATGCTTCTAAGAACAAATTAGCATAAAATTATAAAATAAATTATTACATTTAGAAATATTTAAACTTGTAACTGAATTGTGCTATTATTTTTTTTGTTATAATTACTTAATTTATTTGAATTTGGATAAGACACCTCTATTCCCATTTTTGTTATGTAAATAAATTACATAAAAATGTCCAGTTTTTTTTCAGCACCATTTCATGCAGTGTTATGTTTTAAATTTTTTTATGGCGAAAGATCTTAATTAGTACAGCAATAATTTGTAAGTATAAATCCCCTTTCGAAATAAGCCCTATTAAAATTTTCAGTTTTAGGTGAATGTTTCTATAAAAAATAAATTCGTGTGCAAAAAATTAAAAATACAACACCTTTTAAAGGATATTTCAAAGACTATTAAGAAGATTCAAGTGAAACTAGTTGAAAAAATACTTAAGAAAAGTTTATATAAATTAATTGTACATGCTCATGATTATGATATATGCTAGGAAAAGATTTCTAGTCCACAAAAACTTTGCAATATGGTAGGGTATAGCATGAAATGTTTGATCGTCTTAAACAGCTCTCATAATGGGCCTTTGTGTTGTTTAGGATATTGTTTATGAGGTCCTTAGAAAATACGACTCTCACTTCTCCACCAAAGCACTTCTCAGCTCCAACAGTGTTCAGGAAGGAAGCTGGTGCACAGCATTTGCTTTATCAAGAGCGCGCCCGATATGCTTTATGAAACTCAAACCTGAGGATCTGGCTGGTTATACAACCCCCTGAATATTCTTAGCCTCTAGGTCAGGGATGGCGAACCTTTTTTGGATCAACGATCCATTTTTTCTAAAAAATGCTGACTGTGGTACAGGCGTGCCGTCAAATAATTTTGACTTGAGATTATGGGGAAAATAATAAAACTAAATACAGAAAACTCAAAACTCTTTATTTACTGCGAAAAAATACATTTTGTACTTTATAATAGCAAATCTTTTCGTTATACGTGTAATTCAAATTAAAGTAACATTAGTGTGACTTCTGTTGTTGCAGATTAGATTACAAATAACTTATTTTACGATTATAAGATGCTACTTCTTGCAGAATGCATGCTGTGTTGGAGTTGCCAAACGGTTTCTAAGCGAGTCTTTAATGTTGTTCATCTGTGAAAATAATGACTCACAAGCACAGGTAGGTGAAATGTTTAAAATAGCATGGACCAGCTTATACAAACAGTCAAATGTATCTGGAATCAAATTCAATCTCATGTTTTCAAAATTTTGTTTACTTATACTGCTTGTTAATCTTTCTGTTTCAATCAATTCCAACTTTTCCCTTGTTTTAATATATTTCTGAATCCATACTGAACTACACTGGAAATCAATTAATTGCATTTCAAATTCTTCCATTTCTCACCAATCGAATTGGGACAAGTTCAGTTTATCAAATGAAATCAAAACAGGGCACATAATAAACTTAAGCGTTTCCTATATTTCTTTGAATTGAGAAAATCTCGCTAAAAATCCTTCTTAGAAAAATCAATTACGAAAATAAATTCTTCACTAATTTTTCTTCGTCTGGTTTCTTATGTGTGTGTGTACATCTAATACTTCATATTGAACTCTGTTATTTTGAACTAAAATTCAAATCTTTTTAATCGATGACGTGCCCAAAATATTGTGCCACGTGCCATCAATGGTACGCGTGTCATTGGTTTGCTATCCCTGCTCTAGGTATTCGAGAAGCACCCTAGTTGAACTTGGACTAGTGTTATTGTCCTTAAAAATTAACTGTATGTCAACTGTTCTTTAAAATACGTTGCACATAGCTCTGAAAGCTTATTCCTGTACCATAGAGCAGTCTAGGGCAGTGTTTTTCAAACTGTGGGACGCACCCCCTTGGGGGCGTGACAACTCTACGGGGGCAAACATATTGAAAAGTCAAAAACAAAAGATTGCTTGAAAAAATTATTAAAAAAATGAAAGTAAACAAACAAAATACATTTGCATAATAAAAAATAAAGTGCACATTTACAATGATATATCGCACATATAAATGTACCAGGTGCTGCAGAACGAGTTTCATAATTAATTTAACATTATTAAGTTAAGAACAAGTTTAATAATTACCATTGACCCTTTGGGGTTCTCATATATAAAATTACATACAAAAACTAACACTTATATTGATAATTTGTACGGTTTATAATTAATTTCTTAAGTACCAATTAAAAGTTACACATTTCGCTTCCCAATCCCAACCGTTTTCCACGTAGGTGCCCATATATGATGTATTGAAGAGGGGGAGTGAGGAAGAAATAAAGAAGCATAAATAATATCTGAAATAAATAAATCCTTTGAAAACACTGTCAAGTTCCTTTTGTTGCATTCTAAAGCCTTCGGAATAATTTTATGGATATCAGTGCACAGAAAAGAACGTACTTCGAAAAGACGTATATATACGTCAGGGGAAATTGACGCTTTGACTGATCGAGACGTTTATATACGCCGGTGGCACTTAAGAGGTTAAAGTCATATCGTAGTTTCAGCGTCAAAGTATAGTATTATTGAATTCAAAACATTGTTATTGTAGAAGGGGGCTCCATGAAAATTATGATTGAATATTGGGTCATGGACATTGAAACTATGAGAAGCACTGTGGTCTAGGGGCCTCCTTGAAAGACGTGTACCTGTGTGCGCCTATCAAATATAATAACACTACCACTTCTATAGTGATCCACTTTCACATAATATTAAAACAGTGCTTCTCTAACTTCCACTATTTGCGACCCAATATTTAATCATAATTTTCGCCGTGCCCCCCTCCCTACCATAATATTGAATTGAATTCAATAATGCAATACACTGATGCTACAGAGGCCACCGACGTATATGAATGTCTCTCTCAACCAAAGCGATTGTTGACCCGGACGTATATATACGTTTTTCCGAAGTATGATCTTTTCTCTGCACTGCTATCCATAAAATTATTCCGAAGGCTTTGGAATGCATTAAAAAGGACCTTGGTGGTGTTAAGAGGATTTGCTTATTTATTTCTTTTCTTCCCTCCCGCAATACATCACATGCGCATGCCCACAGAGGAAACTGAGGAGCGAATCACGTAAATTTAATCAATGGTTCATGGATTAATTGAAAGACATAAATTATCCAGAAAAATATTACATTTTGGTTATAATTTTTTTTTACGACGAGCCAACGGGTTTCACTGTTAATTATTAAACTTGATTTTAACTTAGTGTTGTTTAATTAATAAAACACACATTGTGCGGGGTACTGATTCATTTTTAAGAGTATTATATCAGTGTAAATGTTTGTATTTTATTTTTTATTATGCCAGAATGTAATTTGTTTGTGTTTACATTCCCTAAATTAGTAATTTTCTTAAATAATTTGTGTATTCGGCTTTTCAAAATGCTCGCCCCCCTCGTACAGTTATCACGCCCCCTAGCGGGCATGCCCCACAGTTTGAGAAACACTGTAATAAAAGGATAACGCAATGGATTCTTGATTTTCCCCATATGACAGTACGTAGAGAACCAGCTTTTAGATAGGATATCGACTACCCAGCGAAGACAACACGGACCTATTGCGTTCGTGTGCATGGATGAAGTGGCTTGCACCTTGTTCCATGAGCATTCTTATGATTTTAAGTGTGTGGGTCGCACAGACCATTGATCTACTGTCATTGAACCCAGCCTAATTAATTCTTCAGTGAACCACTTAACCATCTGTTTTCATAAATTATATAAAAATTGAAATTATTTGTAATGTTATACAAATAAATTATTGCATTTAGTTCAGTGTTTTTCTCATACTTTCAATGTTTGCAACCCAATATTCAATCATAATTTCGCCGCGCCCCCTTATCTACTTTTACATAATAACGTATTGAATTAAAAAAATATATACTTTGACGCTAAACCTACAATACGACTTTAACCTCTTAAGTGCCATCGGTGAATATAAAGTCTCACTCAGCCAAAGCGTTAATTGCCCAGAACGTATATATATACGTATTTGCGAAAATTTTCTATGCACTGCTACAAATAAAGTCGTACAAGTTTCTATGCACAGTACAAGTTATCAAGAGAAATGTTAATTTTTATATATAACTTTAGATATGACAAGCCCACGGGGTCACTGTTAATTATTAAACCTGTTCTTAACTTAGTGTTGCTGAATTAATTATTAAAATATATTGTGCAGTAGTGATATATATTTATAAGAGCATAATATCAGTGTAAATGTGTATTTTACTTTTTTATTATGTCAGAATAAATTTTGTTTATATACTTTCAGTAAATTAATATTTTTTTAAAAAAATAATCTTTTGCTTTTCACTTTTCAGTATGCTCGGGCCCCACAGTTTGAAACGCAGATTTAGTTCCAAGTACTTAAATAACAAAATCGACTCTTAAAGGAATGTAAGACTTCGAAAAAGGTATAAGTGTGAATTGATATAAAGAATCTTTCCAAACGAGAGGTGGAAGAATTCTCTAACATCGGAAATAATCGTTGCAAAATATTCCAAAATCACATATATCCAAAATAATTTTCTTTATATAGAAGAACCAGACGCGTTCATCAAAGATTAGGAGATAATTGCATGATTTGCCTTTTTTCTGGCAGACTGAACATCTCTAATTAGGCAAGTACAAAGAC
Source organism: Trichonephila clavipes (assembly GCA_019973935.1). Classification (NCBI taxonomy): domain Eukaryota; kingdom Metazoa; phylum Arthropoda; class Arachnida; order Araneae; family Nephilidae; genus Trichonephila; species Trichonephila clavipes. The sequence goes on from BMAU01015452.1 coordinate 52,674, forward strand.
AGCAATGTTATCTGCTCTTGCTTTATTTGTTCTGAAAGTATTACAACTGAGTTAATGTTGCAGGTGTTTGATCTGTTCTTGTTTTTGCTGGGGAATTATATGTTTGCACCTACCTAACAAACGAAAATTATCTAATTTGTTCTAGAAGACTTGCGGTTTGTTGCTTCCAATTCTTTCATAATATCAATTACAGATTTCTTCGGGAAAATAAAGTTTTATTTTAGGGGATTCTGTTTTTAAGAGGGGATATATATATATATATATATATATATATATATATATATATATATATATATATATATATATATATATATTATAAGTATTATTCTATATATAAAATGAATTCACTCCACACATTTCCATTAAAAGTAAAAATATTGTAACAGAACATTTTGGTTAATTATATAGTGATTAATTTATATTGTGGAAAGAATAGCTAACTTTTTCTTACGATTTTAAGGTAACATTGATTTTTATAATGTATAAACTTGTCATAGAATCACTTTTTGGAATAAAGTAGTTGTTAACCCTTTATCTACCGCATTATGATTTACTGTAATTTTTTTTGCAATATTTATTTTTGAACAACTACATTGAAAATTAGGGGATATACATAACCAAAACTCTCCATTTTGGGAAATTTAACCGCTTAGAGCTAATTAGTTAATTAAAGATATTCAACTGTAAAATTAATTATGCACACAGTTCACTCAAAATGTACAGTCAAATCGCGTACGCGTGGTTTTCTAAGGTATTCAGTAACATACAAAAAAAAAGAAGATACTTAACTTTTTTCGGGATAAAAATGATAATCTTCGCACCGTCATAAAACACCGTCAGCGGAAAACGCAATTTCTGCTACAACACTATTCGCCTTCCAACTTAAAATACTCATCATAGAACCCATGCCGTCATATATCTTGGAAGAGTGGATTTTAAAGAATATTCCTGCTAAATATCGTCATGGTATTCGTAAAAATGGTTATTTTATGTAATTTTAAAGTGAGTGGTACTTATAAGTACCGTCGGTATATAAAGGGTTAAAATGTCTTATAGGGTTTATTAGGTTAACATTCTTATGAATCACTCGTAGTGGTTAAAATTAAATAGCTATGATTCAATCTTTTAAAAAAAACTGCTTACAATAATTGTCTAACTGAACAGTTTTGTAACTGATTTAATCAATAGAATTTGAAAACTGTTCATTCCCCATTTCGAATTTTGTTTTAAAAATTTTCTATTATTCGTGGGGTTTTCATCTCCTTTCGTGTCTTCTTAATCGACTCCCAAGCTGAAATTTCAGTCTAAAGCAGTAACACACCAACTGACTACCACAGAGTTTCTCAAACTGTGCAGCGTATCCCCCTTGGGGGCGTGATAACTGTACGAGGGGACGCGAGCTTATTGAACAGTAGGAAATAAAAGATTATTCAAAAAATTATTAATTTACTGAAGTAAACAAACAAAATGCCTTCTGATATAATAAAATATAAAATGCACATTTCACGGATATAATACATTTATAAATGTATCAGTAATGTACAATGTATTTTAATTAACTTAACAATACTAAAAGTAGAGAACAAGTGTGATAATTACTAGTGATTCCTTGGGCTTGTATTGACACTTATCCTGATAATTTGTACGGTTTGTAATTATTTCCTTTACTGCCGATTAAAAGTTACGCGATTCGCTCCTCAATGCCACTGTTTACCACGTAGTTGTGCGTAATTTGATATTGGGGAGGGGGAGGATAGAAGAGGAATAAATAAGAAAATCCTGAAATAATTAAATCCATCGCAAACAGTGTCAAGGTCATTTAATTGCATTCCAAAGCCCTCGGAATAATTGTATGGATAGCAGTGCACAGAAAATATCGTACTTCGAATAGACGTATATATACGTCCAGGAAATTAATGATTTGACTGAGCGAGACGTTTACATACGTCTGTGGCACATAAGAGATTAAATTCGTATATTGTATCTTTAGTGTCAAAGTACAGTATTGTTGAATTCAATACATTGTTATTGTATGGAGGGGGTGCGATGAAAAAGATGATTGAATATTGGGTCGCGAATATTGAAAGTTTGAGAAGCACTGGACTACCATAACACAAAGTAGTGCCAAATTAAATTTGCGGAGCTCATTTCATGTAGCTGGACTGTTGCCTTACAGTGGATCTCAAGTCACGTTGGGAACCCCGGAAATGAGAAAGCCGACCAAAAAACCAAGCACAGGGAGCTGAGTCATTTCAACTGGAAGGCTCATTGACCCTCAGAAAAGCAAGGAACATTATATCCACAGACATGACAACTGTCATTCTTGACCAAATTATGTATTTTCCCCCAAACCAAGAATCTTTGAAAATCATGGGAAGCCCTGCCCACTGTGGATCCCATCCCGATGCACCTGTAGAAAACCGAGGCTTTTGCCCGCTTTTACCTAACCACCAGACGTGACTTTTTGGGAGTATATATTCACTGGCTTGGCCTGGCTGCTGACAAGGGCTGCCGAATCTGCAGCCATGCCAGAATGGATGGCGACCACCTGCTTTAATGCACTGAACCGCATGAATACCCGAATGGCGACGTCGTCAGTCGGTACTAGGAGTCTCGGCGTCAAATGGTCAATGAACCAAGTAAGAGTACTGGGTATATAATTAAATAAATCTTCTAAAAGGTGGGGTGTTTGTATAATAAGGAATGTACTGAACAAAGTTGAAGTATTGTTACTTTTATTTGTAGACTAATTATTTGAGTATTCAGAGCAATTGTTAATGTTCTTCACAAAAAGCTAATTCTAAAATAACGTGTTAAGTCGGAGGAAAATTCTCAAGAGATTGGAAAAAAATATGCAGCAACAGACTAAGAAAACCCATAGGTTTGCCAAGAAATCATTACTTATATAAAAAAATAGAATATTATAAGAAATATCAGATTATATAAACTTTACAGATGTTTTATAATTAGTTCCTGAGACCATGGGCAGTATTGGAAATTATGTTTTGTTTTTTTTATAAAATGTACGATAAAAGATAAATAGCTTCCACAACAATATTCTTTTTTTTTTAAATTTAACTCATATTTATATTGATCTATTGGAATAATCTACATAATATCATGGAAAATCTTTAAAACTAAACGATAAATTGTTTAAAGGAATATAGATTGCTTAAATTTAACATTTTTGAAACATGTACACTTATGTAAAAGAAAGAACTGTTAATTATTGGCCTGTCACGTTAGTTTAAAGTTATGTTAAATTTTAAAAGTAAATTTTGTGACAGATACTCAATATACCGGGGCTCAAATAGATATTACTTGAGTTATTTTATGTAAAAATAGTTTTTAATTGTTTGTATTCTTTTGCTCGTTAACGAAGTTAATTGCACCACAGACATATATATCTGTGAGAATGTTTCGCGAAGAACTAAAGATGCGTCAAAAGTATAAATAGTTATCCTTTAATATTCGACTTTACAAATAATACTCTAAGAGATTAAATTATATTTTTCCCAAACATAATACTGTTCTGAATTTTAAATTTGTAACGAATGATAATAGAGTGCCCTCTCCTGGCCGGGTGGACACTTAACCAGTCAGCCTGCCATCTCGGTGAAGAAAGGTCAAGCCAATGTCCACCCCTCGTTATTTGTATTTATTAAGTGTTTATGTCAGTGTTTCTCAAACTTTCTATACTTGCGACCCAATTTTCAGTCAAAATTTTCATCGTGTCCCCCTTCATACAATAAAAATGTATTGAATTCAATAATAATATACTTTGACGAAAAGCTACAATACGACTTTAATTATAAATCGTACAAATTATCAAGATAAGTATATAATTTTATGACATTATTAAAAAAGCTTGTTCATAACTTAGAATTGTTAAATTAATTATGAAACACATTGTGCAGTACAAGTGGCGCACACAGAAATTTTTAAGGGGGGGGGGTCCGGGGTTGAAAGTTCACCATTCTTGTATCATGCTCCTTTTGATATTGTCGGTTTTCGGGAACAAAACACAGTGAAAAACTAATTATCGAATAAATAACTAGCATTAATTAATAAAATTAATCATTAAAAACAAATACTCAATTAAATTTTACGTACTATATATTTAGAGTTATAATCAATCGGAAAAACCAAGAGCTTTGGAAGAGTCCGGACCCCCCTTGTGTGTGCCACTGTGCAGTACTGATACATTTATAAGCTTTTTATATCAGTGTAAATGCTTATTTTATTTTTTATTACTTTCAAATGTATTTTGTTTTGCTTCCTTTCCGTAAATCAATAATTTTTTTAAATAATTTTTTTTCGATATACTCTCGCCCCCCTTGTAGGGTTATCAAGCCCCCTTAGGGAGCGCGCTCCACAGTTTGAGAAACACTGTTTTATGTGATTGTAAGTGTGTCCAATTCGAATGTACTACTAATTAAAATTATTTCAGTTAGCCGCCGTAGTAATTTTTGTGTGCAGGTTATAAATTATAATTATTTATGTGAGTAATTTCTGTTCATTTTTTACGAATGAGGTATTTTAACTTTATTTATACATAAAACACCAATAATTATTAAAATATTCCCCAGTAGAGTTAGATTTGACAAGATTCTACGATGTTTCATCCTTAGATGTTTCATTTATAGATTTTCAACATTGGCTTATAGTTTATATAAACTTCTAAATATTTTCATGTTTTGGTATTAATATTGTGTGGGCGAGGATCACTCGGTTCGAGACCCAATATCCTATCCTTTAGAGCAAATGACTGTGGAATTATTTCAAAAGGTTCATTTTAAAATAAAATACTTAAATATAATAAATTTAAATTTGTTATCTTAAAAATTAGACAATTGTTTTGGAGATAATGCAAATATATGTACTGTAAGTAATTAAAATTGGATGAAACAATCAAGACTAAAAATACTTTTGCTTACGGAAATGGATTTAGCCAATCCTAGTCTATCAATTTGCAGAACTGAAAACCGTGAGTGCATGTGAGAAAATTTTAGGATGAAAAATTTAGAATACATTGGTATAGAGAGGAGCTTCTATGAGGAATGATAGGAATAGCCAGATAGTTTGTCGTTACTTTTTATCTTTCTGTCTTTCTCTTTATTATTAGGTATAAAACTTTTTTTATTTGTTATTTCTGTGGTGTGTCTTGGCGTGTAATAAATTGCATTTTTTAATATTTCTCTACAAATATACTTTAAAATCTTAAAAGTAAAGATATTTATCGTAGTTTTGGTCTCCATATTGCCACATGCACAATTCAAAGCCTTTAATTTCTTAAAATTGCTACGGATTCATCTGTTAATCTACGAAGGAACTCTTTAAAATTTAATAGATTTTCATCTCCGTATTGCCATTTTAAAGATTTCTGCATGTGAATAAACTTACTTCTAATGAAATTTTATCACCATATCAAATTGAACGATTGTATTTCTATGTCCCACAAAGTACATCTATTTACACTCGTACAAACGCTTAGGAATTTTGCTATATAAATTCTTATTTTATTAATATACTATGGATTTATTTCCATGTAAAAATGCGCAAATAAACAAATACATAATTCTAAATGCTGCATTTTGATTATAATATGTTTTTGTGAGATATTAATTGCACACATAGAAAAAGAACAAATGATATTTATTTGTACGTAACTAACATAATACTTCATACGATTCTTACGAATATTTACTAAATATGAGGCAAAAAAGTGTTATATCCCCCCCTCTCCTTTTCTACTCGGTAGCCTGACAAATGTGCTCATAGATATGTTCATGAATTTCTTATGTGAAACCTGTTCAGTCCCCATGTCCCACAAAACCGATGCCAATTGTTGTTATTAAAGTTTCCGCGAGAGTAAGGTAAACGTCGTTTCGTAACCTGTTACATTGTTTGCAGGGTGATAAATCCTCGCTTTCAAGGGAAAACATTCAAATTGAATTCCAATGATACATGTTATCTAATTGTGTTTTAAATATTAAAGGGAATACTTAACAATCTCCAAGTGAGAATGGAAATTCGTGAAATTTTTGATAAGGGAATAATGGCAGTTGTTTGAAAGGGAAAATATAGATGCAAACGGTTATAAGTTAAATATAGGTTACGTGAGTCATGCTTCAATAATTATATAACTTACCCATTTTCAGGAGGATATACAATTTATTCATATAATTTGAGAATGTTTTTAAAGGGTATATAAAAAACTGAAATGTATTGGCATTTTTTACCTTTAAAATTTAGTTAAGCAAATTTACTTCGGTAAAGGTTTTTCTCTTAAGGTATCAAGACTAATTGAGACAACTTTAAAAAAACAAGAGAGATAGAGATTTGTTTGCGTATTTAGATTCTTTTAGTACATTGTAACGAAAATATTCTACAATTAATAAGAGAAAAATAAATTATTACTAAAATGGGAAAACATTGGCAAAGATTTACAATAAAATACTTAAACGAGGGCCGTTCTGTACAAAATATTTATAAAAAAATTTCAAATTTTTCAGTTTCGATGTGTTGAGTTGCTATTAATATTTAAAAATGACCTTCTGGATAAAAGATATTTATATTTTTACAAAAACTACAGGACTTTATCTTAGTTATTATATGAAATAGCTTAAAAAAACATTGATTATATTCACATAAGGGACGGTAAATTTTGTAATAAAACATACAGTAATAAATCTGAAAGTTAAATCACTTCCACTATTATACAGAACATACACAAAAAATACAATTAATTATTTTCAAAACTTTTTGGTCAATCACTGTCCCAGTTTTATGATTTAAAAAAGTGAGTAAAACGAATTTTTAAGTATGGCATTTTGCTTAAAGTGGTGGCGTCTGCTTTTACTGAAACCCTTGTAGTTTTTGTTCCAGTGAATGGAAAAAAATAAACTTTTTATTTTCAATGCTAATAAAATGGTTTATAAAATAAAATCATAAAAAGTTGTCAATTTTTGACAAAATTCTCTATTTTAGAGTAGTTGGATACCTTAAGATATTAGATATGAATTTATAAATATTTTTATATGGAATACATAGAACACAACTGTTATTTCTAAATCTGTTTTCCTATAACTCATATAGCGATAAAATAAATTGTCACAATATGTACCTAATGATAGATATTATTGCATCCGGGGAAAAATACTCTTTTAATTTGAATCTTATCAAAGATTTTCGAAGTACTAAAATTGTATCTAATTATACCATTTCATGAATATAGATCACTGATATACATACTTAAAAAAGGGGAAAGAATCACTGGTCCAAGAATATTTTAAGATTTTAAAGATGTTTTTTAACGAAAAATTGTCTTCGAGAACGAGAGAACACTTTTTCTAAACATACTTACCATAAAAGCCGGCGTATAACGCCCACCTATACTTTCACGTTGCATTTTTATATTTTAGGTATATTCGCCGTATAACGCTCAGGGAGAAACTTTACATGGATATAAATAATGTTCTTATGTTTCGAAGTCATTTTTTCGAGGTATTATTTAAACTTTAGAATAAAATAATATATTTCTAGAACTACATCCCTTTAAGTTTATAAAGAATGCCAATTCTTTTAAAGAAATAGTATTTCTCGATGTATGTAGAAGTCTAAATTTTTTATGCTCTTTTTTTTAAGCTCTTATGTTTATTTCCGGCATATAACGTGTACTCGTACATTTCGATATTACATCTAGTGTAAAAAATGCGCTTTATACGGTATACAATTTTATATTCTATAGTTGCATTTTAGGTAAAATAGCATGTCGTCAAAGAACGACAAGATACGAGGTCTTTTTCTTAATTCAAGTCTAAATATTCTTCAGCTATGTTATCCAATATTTTTGGAGGCACCCTATCTGTTGCAAGGTCTTTACTGTACCAATTAAGTCACTACTGCCCTATATTATCTATTTCAACATGAATTTTTTAAAAATTATTTAAGTAGTAAATTAATTAAGTTTGTAATAGCAAGTGTTATTACAAATTTCATTGTATGTACCGTAGATTGCATATGTAAAAAACAAAAAATGTGATAAAGGTAAAATTTAACTTCTTCGCTGCCTGTTTGGTATACATCTTTATATTTACACATATCAGTATTTAAAATCTAGCTTCAAACCTTAGAAACTGTCTTGTTTCAACAGTTATCAATAAAACTTCTTCCAAACATGATCTAATGTTTCAGAATAGGAAGCATTGTTACACAAAAAACTTGCATAATCGCATCCTCACTTATTTTCCCTGGAGAGATAAAAATAGTCACCCCTCCCATGATTCAGTTTCATTACGGAAACCATCGTGATGGTTGTTGCTTAGCAACCTTACAGACAATTCCTTCGCTATCGGTGGCACTTTTCTCCTATTTTTGATGTGGTGATCTGATATGACGCCAAATGTGCCAATCGATTTAAACCGGAATTAGGGCATTTATAATGAATGAGTATAGTGATACTTCATAAATGTTATTTTAAATTTTGTGTTATGAAAAAAGGGATGGTAAAGGTCTTTGAAGAGTCAGAAATATTTAAAAAACGAGTGGGAAAATTAAATATTTTATAGAGATTATCCTTGCAATAATACATCGGGATTGGTCACGCGGGGCAATGAGTAGCAAGGCATGAATATTTGGGGCAAGATCACGAAATATTTAATCTTTAATTAAGTTTGTTACCAATGACTTTGTCAGTATCCTCCTATATGACAGTATTCATGGGAACTAAAATATATTTGTCCCATATCTTCCTCTTTTTTCGGAGTGGCGAACGTTTTCTTACGATCTTAAGTTACTTGTTTTAAATGAGATCCCCACGTGACTACTTTAGTTTCAAAATAATTTCCATGAATTGGCTACATTTTCCCCCTGTGAACGACTTAGTGGTTTTGAGTGATTTATGTTGTACGATTCATTATGGTTTATAAATGTAAACGAGCGATATCTATCTAAATATTTATATATATCAAATAACTCTAATGCTTACAAATATAATAGAGATACATAGATAAGCTTCAAAATAGTAAATTTAGCAATAGTAAAATTCCTTTTTACAAAATATGTGGCAACAAAAGATGTAAAACTTGTAAAATGATCCATAATGATCAAATCAAAGAGGAACCTAAATTTACCTTCTGTAAAACATATAACTGTATTTACTTATTGACGTGTAATGTATACCAACTTAAATATATTGGACAGACATCTAATAAAATTAATAGTAAAATTAATCAATGTAGGTAACACACACACAGATACTAAATACTTCAATAGTATTAAAAATTCAAATAAAGCAGAAATAAGACACTTTATTTCATATGGTTTTGAACATGTTGAAATCAATAATATTAAAGTTGTTCCTGATATTAAAGAAAGATTATGGTGGGAAAATTACTATACATTAAATATTATAATGCAGTTTATCCTTATGGACTAAATGTATTATACCAAGAAAAAAATATTCTCAACGCAATTAAACAAAATTCTCAAGATTATTATTACAATAATGGGATTAATAAAATAACTAATAAAAGAAAAACTAAAGGGGTTTGAACTAAAAGATTAAGTAGAGACACAATAAAGTACTTACAGATAGTATTATAGATATTTGTAATAACTTTATAACAATTTAACATAAAACACACACTGTAAATCTTTTATGTTTGGACTCAGTAAGACAGAATTATGTATTACAGAAGATGTACTAATTTCACATAAAATTAAAGATTGCCATGCTTTGCTTATTATAAAAGACATTCACAAATTTTTGAAACATAAACATAAAATAAAAGTTAATGTAAATAAAGATTATCAAATAGAATATTGTAACTTTTATATATGAATAAATCATATGATAATATTAATTTTTCTGGCATCTTAAAAAAACATATGTCATTTTTCCCAATACAAAATATTACTATTAAAAAAGCTTTTAACTACAATAAAAATAGGTAGATCATTTTTTTAACTATAATGTGCCTATAAAGCAAGAAAACGTAATATGTAAATGTAATGACTTTAAAGACTTCATAAATAAACATCACAAGTATGTTGTTACGGGTGACCTCAATATTGTAAAAGACAACAGTCTTAGAAACATTATGAATAAAGGTACTAGTTTTAGATTAATGATTTTGAATAAAAATAAAATTATAAAAAATTCAGTTATATAATGATGTTGAGCCTTTTTTTACAAAATAGCTATTAAGTATAGTACGCCTATAGAGGCATTCACAGAATTCAAAGGTAATATTACACAGCAGCTTAATAAATATAACTTTGGTATAGATAATAAAATATTATTATTATAAATTTTAATGATATTGAAAATCAGATTAAAAAATTACAAAATAACTTCATTATAGTTTATGTTGATAAAGTGCCAGGTAATTTTGCCTTCATATGTGAACACTGTTATAATTTAATGATCAACATATATTTTGATAATAATACAGCTTATATTAAGTCATCATTTTCTGATAGAGAATTAAATAATCGAATTTTGGCTTCTCATAAACAATTAATAATAATTTTAAATTTCCACATATATTTCTTACTCCCAAATTTCATAAAGACCCAGTCAAATTTAGGACAGTTACAAATGGATTTAATACATATATCAGCAAAACAGGCAAAATTCTCCATGAAATATTACATGATACAATACATAATCTTAAATCCACAGCCATACTTAAAAATAGTAAATCACTTATTGAACAAATGAAAGATAAAAAGGTTTATTCAGTCTATAGTTTAGATTTTGAAGATCTTTTTAACTCTATTAATATTGATGATATGATTAATATACTTGTAAATTTGCGTAAAGATAATTTATTTAATAATGTTACTTATGATAGATTTAGCTCACTACTTAGCTTTGTACTTAAAGCGAACTATATATTTCATAAAGGTAACTATTATCTGCAGATTAAAGGTTTGCAACAAGGTGGCCCTGCGAGCAACTGTCTTGCCAATTTATACTTACATTATTTAGAAAGTAGTTACATTAATAATTCTAAATATTATATTTATCGTTATATAGATGTCATAATCATTTTTGGCAAGCAAGTCAAATTTGTACCCAATACTAATTTTTATCCACAATATCGTAATTTAATACAGACAAATAATAACAACAATGAAACAAATTTTCTTGACATACATATCAAATTAATAGGTAATGTAATAGTTTCTAATATTTATGGTAAAAGAGAAATCTTTTAATGTCAATATTATAAAAGTTCCGCATTGGGAGAGTAATGCACATATTTCTATATTCAGAAATATTATTATTGATTATGTACAACGCAATACATTTCTGGTGGCAAAAACATCATAAATAATAAATAACTTTAAACATTTTACTAAATATTGCTTAAATCAGAAATACCCAATTAATTTTATTAATAGTTGTATAAATAAAGATATTCAAAATTGTAAGGATTAAAAATTCTTAGATTAATAATAGTTTAATACTATAAATTTACATATTTCATAGTTACAGTAACCTCCATATTCTAATATTAGTTAAAATTACTTACTATTATTTAATTCATATATACTCTCGTGTCACTAAAGTTATGGTAATTTGCAACTCTTATTAATTTTTGTTTCTATTATTTTTATACTTTTGTTAAATGCTACATTTCAGCCATTCACATGCTCTGAATATGCATTAGGGTCCAAAATCTGGTAATCACTTATTTATTGCATTCAGATTTATCGCGCTATCTGCATTTTCAAGTGTAATGTTTAGGTAAGTTACCTCTTTCTTGTAATGGATTTAGATATTCCTATCCATTATTTTTAATAGGTTTTTGCTCAGTATTATTTACTTAAAGAGGGAAGGTTGACTGGCCAAAAAACATGTTCAACCCCACTTTTATATAAATAATTTTATATATTAGCTGTCCTAAATCAGCAATGTTTATAATAGTACAGCATCCCTTTTATAATTTTTAATCTCGGCTGCTTATGTGTCATTCATTGTATGATCTTACTACTGTCTCATGTGTTTTTTTCGAATGTGATTGATGAATGTTTATCTCTTGTTTGTAGAGAAATATATATATATATATATATATATATATATATATATATATATATATATATATATATAAACTGGAACTGGAAAGTAAAATTGAGAAAATGAATGCAAATGGAACGTTTAAGTTGAAAGGAACATTTTCAATTGCTTCCTAAAAAACTCCATCAAGAAAGATAGAAGCCAAAAGTGTACCACAAAACTTACTGCACCCTGTCAAAAAGATGCAAGCAAGGAAAAATTCAACATGCTATTTGTCAGTCATCAAAGATCAATAAAACTACAGTAATTTGAACAAAATATGACATTTTTGCCTAAAAATATCATTCATGTAAAGTTATGGAAACGTTTGTGTGATTTTTGTCCTTTATTAAAGTCATGTACATTTGAAACATTTCAGTTCAATTTCATTGGAGTTTATCTAAAATTATCTAAGAAAAATTGATATTTCTTAAAAGTAGGTAAATATACATTTTCTATTGGCTAAATTATTCACTGGAATGTGACGATTTTTGTCGTGCACAATACATATAATAATAAAATAGGATTGGTGTAACTCCGTCTCCCCGCACTACCTTTAACATTAGAATCGAGTGCTCACCTTCTCCCGGGTTAAATGTCGGAAGTTAGAACTGGATTAGAATTGAATTTCTCTGAAACGTTCTTTACAATTTTTAGTTACAGAATCAATCTTGGGGGTAGAAAACAAATTTTTGGGGCATAGTCATAATGGGTATTTTCCCATTGCATTATTTTATGGGTACTTATTTACTTTCGCAACGATATTGGTGACTTTGAATACACCTGCGCGAATTCTCTAAACGGAATACACTGACGGGAATATGGAGTACACAGTCGAAAAAAGCTATGTTTAAAATAATAAGAATTACAAAATAAATAATCAATAAAATAAATAGAATAACTAATTTGTATTACTTAAATAATTCTTATTTTATTATTATTATATTTTGATTAAATTATTATTATTTTAGTATTAGATATAATAATAATAATGATATTAAGTTTAAATATTATTATATTTTAATTTTTACGAGTTCGGTATATCCCAGATTTACCTTTTAGTATTCAAGCTTGTTATCAACAATCGGTTATGTTTAGAATGGCAGGAAGCAGAGAAAATGAAACGAAACACATGGTTGTCAATTTAGTGCTTATAATACATGCAAAATCTAGGTTTGCCAGTTTGGTGAGTTATCTTGAAAGTTGGTATGGTTGAAATTTAACTGCATACCAGAGATTAATCGATAGTAGATACAAATAGATAGATACAAATAGAAAAGAACCAGAGATACAAATTTTACGAGTTATAGCATCCTATTTGATGACCATCTAAAAGGCAATTGCTAAAATTTGTACACTCCAACGGCATTAATTTAATTGGCAAAGAAGAAATAATTCTTTTAAAGTAGTTAATAAAATACTCGTACATTTTTTATTTGATTTACCTAAAATAATTTCCTCAATTACAATTACTTTTCAATAACACTTACTATACATAAACCTACAAATACATAATGATCCCGTTACAAAGCATTTTTGAATTTGATTGATGATATTTTAACTTATTTTATAAAAGTGAATAACATTTTCTTCATTAGAAATATTTGCTCAAATAAGACTTATAATTGATGTTGAAGTTTTTAATGCCCCAGCAACCCCAAATTTGCATTAAAACTATCATCTATCTTTCATTCGCCCTCTCAAATTTAGATTCCTTCGTGTTTGAAATGTCGATTGTTAATATAATAAATATGTCAATACAATTGCAGATGTGGAATGAATAAGCAGATAAAGTGCCATTACTGTCCTAGGTTTGTCATTCATTGGATTATGAAGCCATTAAGCAATCTCAAGCTGAATGACAGATGGTTTTATAATTCGATTCCAGATAATTACAATTAGTGGCTTCCTTTCACAATGACTAGAGAATCAGGATTTTTTTAATAAATTATAAGTATACAATGTGTAAAAGGGTGCATTGTTTTTATATGGGAAGAAAAAGTGTATTGATATGAATTTTGTGTAAAGAGAATGCTTAAAAGAGTGTAAATAATTTAAATCTGGAGGTGTAATACGTTTATATTATTCTATGTTATAAGTATTTTATGTTAAAATTATAATATTCACAAGCAACGCATTTCCTTACATTAAAATGTTGATTTAATGAAAACTTGGCGAAAATTTGGCGATAGAGCCGAATTGGCATAATTTTAACGACTATTTTGGCGACATTATGAACCATTTTGGTGATTTGGCGACCATATTGAAAAGTCACCATTTTAGGCGAGTTAGCTACCCTATGGATTCTTCGGGAACATAGTGGAGAAATACACTAATATTACGATTTGTGCCGCAAGTATATTTTTCTCGAAAGATCCGCGAAGCCTATAAATAGGGAGTCCCTCGCCGAAACTGAGTTAGTTTTGTTTTAACTACTGACAAATAGTAATGACTTTGCATTAAAATGTCAAGTAGGGAATAGTTATAACTTTGGCTGTTGTGTAGAACGAGCAAGTGCTTACGAATAATCTTTGAACGTGCTTATATTTTAGACACTAATAGTTATGTCTGAGCACTGTTGAAGATGTGAAGACCTTCTGAGATTTATTATATGAAGTTAGCTGTGTATGCTGTATTTCAAGGATTATTTTTCAACAATAAATTCCCATGACTCCTGAAGACTGCCTTGCGCTTTACCACTGATTTGCATAAAATCCTCGAACCCAGATCTACGTTACGATGTAATTAATCAGAGCGTACATTTGCGGAAAAGATGTTCTATAGTTGGAGGTTAGGAGAAAAATAACAAAAAAAAATTCAAAATTTCATATTTCCATATAGTGGTAGACTTTTCGAAAAAATGGGAAAAAAACTTAATATTGGGTAGTTGATTTTAAACTTAAAATAACATCATTTCGTGAATTATTGAATTTTCAAATGTTAACAGACTTTTGAGTCACCTGGTAATTCGAAATTTAATGCTTATAATATAAATTATTATTAAATACTTATAACAATAATTTATTAATTAATAACAAGTTTTAAATTCTTGGAAGGTAATTTGAAAGCAAGAATAAATTTTTTTCCAAGCAAGATTTGTGAAAATTTGCTGGTTTTTTTTTTAATTCTCCGTATTAGTTTAAAATATATATTTGATTTTAAAAACTAAAAAACAAATCAAACAAATATTTTAAATTAATAGAGTATTAAAAAAGCTAATTTACTGATCAAAAAGGATCGTGTAACAAATTTACTATCTTTGCATAAATTTAAATAATTTATTCGGTTCATATGAATGTAAAAATACCTCCAATTTACCTTGTGACATTCACAGAAGAATTAAATCACCCCAGCAAATTTACACAAATCTCTTATGAGTCTTTTTTACAAGCCGTTTAAAATACGTCTGAATTTATGAGATAAGGTTTATGGTGTCTAGAACATTGTAAAGAGCAAATGCAAATTTAACTCGAGAAAATAGAGAGGATACTTTTATGCACTTTGTACATTGTACATTTTTATTGTTTTCTGTTATTTGCATCAGCTCTTATCTTCACGAAATAAAATGATCGTAGACTGTGAGGACAACGTTTTATTTTACTGTAGCACTTAATTTACAAAACGAATTCTTTTATCATTCAAAATCTTACTGTAGTTTTAAAGAGTACACAATTAAAGTTAAAAAAATAAACTTAAAATTTGTTATATGCTCTGTATGCGTACATGCTACTTTTTTAGAGCTAACTTAATTTATAAAGGGACATGGTACGATTTACACTAAAATTTTTAATTCAAGGTTTTTCAAAATTTTTTTGGTTGCCTCCTATGTATGTGTACTATGTGAAACAGATTTTATGCTCAAAATTTCATAAAGAGCTAACCATTTAATTTTTTAAGGAAAAAATTTAAAATTTGTGAAGTGATTTTATATATATATATAAAATGCTACTCCTCCCCTACAAAACTTTACGTACACGTATAAAATTTGATTTACAAGTACATCAAACCATGTATAACAAAAGTTGGCATGGGTTTTGCGATAACATGATTGATATTCATACAATACTTCTTTTTATGAATGGTTATTGAAAATTCCTTAAAAAATGTATAAATTCTGAGTTCAATTATTTTTTTAAAAAATAAGTATTGATTTTTGTAAAAATGCATACCAACTTTTGTTACATGTAAATATGTAATAGGTTTTGTTACATGTAATAGAAATAGGTGCAAAAAAATTCAAAGCATTAGGCACAATAGTATAAATCCTTAGCATTTTAAATGAAGACAGACTAGTTATTTTATCTTCCTGAGATAAGTCCGTTTAAAGTTTTGATTTGACATAGGAATGTGAGTAAAAACCAACATGAAAGGTATAATAATTCTGCGTTTTTTAAGTTTAGATTTTTCAAATTTTGTTAGATTAAAGCAGTGCTTCTCGAAGTTTCAATATTCGTGATCCAATATTTAATCATAATTTTCATTGCGCCCCCTCATACAATATCAGTGTATTGAATTCAATAGTACTATATTTTGATACTCTTAAACTACGATACAATTTTAACCTCTTCAGTGCCATTGGCGAATATAAACGACTCATTCAAGTACGCTAATTTCACCTAACGTAAATATACGACTTTTTGAAGTACGATCTATTAAGTGCACTGTTATCCATAAAACTATTCGGAAAAACTTGGAAATGAATAAATGACCTTGACAGTGTTTGCGTTGAATTTACTCATTTCAGAAGCTCTTCTTTGTTGCTTTTATTTATTCCTTTTCTCCCCGTTGCTTTTAATCAGCAGAGTTAAGGGATTTCGTATAAACATTACTAATTATCAAGATAAGAGTTAATTTTTGTCTATATAATTTTATATATAATTTTATATATGACAATCCCATGGTTACTGGTAATTATTAAACTTATTCTTTACTTAGTGTTGGTAACTTAATTATAAAATACATTGTGCAGCATTGATATATTTATAAGTGTTATACTCAGGGTAAATGTGTGTTTTTTTATGTAAGAATGTATTTTCTTTTTTTACTTTCAGTAAATTAATAATTTTTTAAAAATAATCTTTTGTTTTTGACTTTTCAATATGCTCGCTCCCCCCTCTTAGAATTGTCACCCCCTCAACAGTTTGAGAAACGCTGGGTTAAAGAAATATGTATAAAAAATAATTTAGGTTAAAAAAATTAAATTTGATTTTTTGACCGATTTTTGTCAATTGAATCGTACTGTGTCCCCTCCTTCAATTCACATTTTATGCTTGAATTTATATTTTTTATACCAATTATAAATTTTTTTAAAATGTGTTTTTAGAAAAATTAAAATTAAAAATGTAAATAAAGTGTATCTCAAAAGTATTCGTACATTTACAATTTTGTATAAATTTTAATGTTATTAACTAATAAAAATTAAAATATCAGAATTTTTATTTTTTATAATATCTACAGTTTGTTCTTAATGGAATAATGTAATCAATTTTTAAAGCACAGTATAAGTCATATTTTGAAAAATTAATAATCATAAAAGTACGAAATATTACGTCACAAAAATCATGGTATACTTAAAATAACACCCTCAACATAGTTTTAACTATTGTACTTTTTTATTAATTTAGTACTTAGTAGGATATAATTCTTCGTCCACAGCTATTTTAAACGTATTCGAATAGATTTCCCCTGTTTTTTTGTAGTTTTTATATTGAACTTTCTCCATTATTTGTTGATGACAGTTTTTACTTCACATATTACGTCTTATTTTAATTTTTATGTTACGCCTTCTTTCTCTAATCTTAAGTTCTCTCCTAGTATGTTCTATTGGGCTTAATATCAAGGGATTGAGGTTGTGTTTTCAGAATTTGGGGATAGTTGTAGACACCAGAGGCGTACGTTGAAACCAGTTTGCTTGGGGTTATAATTTTGATTTAAAAAAATTAAGTAGTCTCTAATACCAAAATTTGGTCGGATAAATTAAAGTGGTCTTTAAAATATTTAAATAATAATCATGATTCCCAATGCCATAATAAATATACTAAATTTGACTGAAACTATCATACATCGTCACATAAGAACATATCTAACTGCATGCTTCATTGATACATATAAATTATTGGGATTAAGTTAGTGCTTCTCAAACTTTCAAAATTTGCCACCCTATTTTCATTCATAATGTTCATCAATCACCCCCCGCCATACAATAAAAATATATTGAATGCAGTAATATTGTACTGTAACACTAAAGCTACAACATGTGGCCTTAATTATAAATCGTACAAATTATCAATATAAATATATTACATATTCCAAGGTAACTCGAAAAAAGACGTCGCAGTTAAAGATTTTTCGATTAGTACATTGAAAATTGAAATGACAAGACCATGAAAAAATCCGCTATTTTTCAATATTTAATTGGTTATGTATGCAAGTCAATACTCTTCTTAGTATGGAAATAAATAAGAAATTTAATGTTAAAGAAATTCGCTTAATTGTAGCATTTTCCCCATATATGAGGGAAAATGCCACCAGTCATTGCTTAAGATGCAACAACACGACAGTAAATAAAAAAATAAGACAAACATTACCAAATTAAATGTGAAATAATAATTACTATAGAAAATAAAAAAAAATGTAATTATTTCATAATTAGTTTGCTAAAAACAAATTTTCCTCAAAATGGTCTACAGCAGCGTAAAAAAGTAGTCGACTTCAGCCCTGCACATCCTCGTCCTTTGAAGTTCCCCTGCGTCATCATCACGGTCCAATTATCAATTGTAGTTATATTTTATGCAATAAATCCAGTGTTATAAAATGAAAAAAAAATTGAAGTTCAGTTCCTTTTTATTAATGAACTACGTGGCGTCTTGCCCCAAGTATAGGGAGCAGAAGACACACACGCTTATTTCCTTACTGCTGCAGTGTTATGGTCGTTTCTCCATGCATCGTATGTGTAAAATTATGCATAACTCACTTATATTGCTAAGATGTTATTAAAAATAACAAGTACGTTTATAGACATTAAATATAAGAATTGGAATATTATAAAAATTGTACTCAGCTCTTTAATGGTTTAACAGATTAAAAATAAAACTTATTAAAGACGATTAATTCAGATGAATTCACAAGCCACACTCAATATCTCGGACCTGACTCTCCACACCATCTGCATAAAAGTACTATTAATAAACTGGCATCTTCCCCCGAATTACCTTATATCAGTGTTTCTCAAACTGTAAGAAGACTGGGGTCTGTAGGAAGACTGGTCCCTGTAGGGTTATCACGCCCCCCTGGGGGGGCGTGATAACACTACAACGGGGCGCGAGTATTTTGAAAAGTTAAAACCAAAAAAATTATTAATTTACTGAAAGTAAGCGTAACGAAATACATTCTGACATAATAAAAAATAAAATACGTATTTATATTGTTATAATACACTTAAAATGTATCAGTATTACACAATGTGTTTCATAATTAATTCAACAGTACTAAGTTAAAAACAAGTTTAATAATTACCAGTGGCCCTATGGGCATGCCATAAAATTATATATAAAATTTAATACTTATCTTGATAATTTGTACGGTTTATAATTAAAGCCGTATTGCAGTTTTAGAGTCAAAGTACATTATTATTGCTTTCAATACATTATTTATAAGGGGGGGCGCGATGAAAATTATGACTGAAAATTGGGTCGCGAATACTGAAAGTTAGAGAAGCACTGCCATATATGTTATATTTTTTAACTAATGGATATTTTAAGTTACTCTTAGGTAATAGGATAAGTATTATGCAACTTTTCCTTTCTAATTTTTATACTAGAACACGCTGTAAAACAATTTTTAATTAAACTAAATAGCTATCCTCAATCATCTAAAGATACAAATGTCATTAGAAAAATAGTCTTTTGTATGTTGCTCTCTATCATTTATCCACCAGAACTGACTTTCTTTTAGTGTAGAAATTTAAAGAAGTAATCTAAAATTCAATTATCGGATTTATATATATATATATAATGTAATTATTTTATCTAAATTTTTTTGAAAAATATGTAATCCATTTTCTACTAATTAAATATAAAATAAAGTTCGCAAAACTTTTCCAACGTTTTAACAACTCGAATACAGAGATAGTATAAATGATTCCTTCGTTTTGAAAAGGCTATCATACAAACATGAAAGGTATATGAAAAACCCAGACTTTCTAAAAAAAGAACCCCAAACTAGCCAAGTTTCTGCAACAAGTTGAATTGAGATGCTGGACCACGAGAAATCCATGTGCAATTATGACACCTGGAAGAAACTTGAAAAGGGTGAATGTTTTCTGTGCAGTATCAAACGCAAAGATGTATGGGCCGTTATTCTTCACCAAACATACTGTGACCGTTAAATGTCACCTGGTACTATTACAGTGTGATCGTTCCCGCAAATCAGTTCTGACTATAGGGATTTTGCCTACCTTAAAGCTGGGGTACCCACTCATTGGCGAATTTCAGTGTTTATTTACCTACACGAAAAATTGCATCGTTGGATTGGATGTATTGGCAAGAATGGCCTTGCCTCTGGTCTCTATGACCTGGCCCTGGTGTCTATGACCTAGCCTCTGGTCTATATGACCTAACCCTGGTCTCTATTACTTGCCCTCTAGTCTCTATAACCTGGCCTCTTAGGTCTCTTTTTCCCCAAAGACTTCTCCTGTGGAGGCACATTAAGGCTACAGTGGACAGTTAAAATGTGGAAAATTAACTAATATATCGAAAAAATATTTTGACTTATTTTAATATTATATTAGCATCTCTATCAAACGCAAAAAAAATTCATGCATTTTTTACTGAGTTATAGGGTAGTTCCGATTCAGTCATCCATGACCACGCCCCTTTGTTTACATTCTGATGTCATGCTGACAAAGCTGTCATGTACTTTGACAGTACGAATTTTATTTACTGTAGACATAGCCTCTCTAATTTTTATTTTTAAATGTTAATTTATCAAGGTCTGGATGGCGACAATTTGTTTTAACTGTATTTGAGACCTAAATCGGCATTATTTGTTTACAATTCGTTCAAACTTGCATTTGCATTTTTCGTTCAATTTTATTCAAACTTTATATTGATTTTACCAAAACAAAAAGTTCTTTTCAGAGCTAAAGTTCATTTTAAATTGCCTTTGTTATTTAACATTTTTATAATGGATCTTATATCATCGAGATATAGAAAACCTAAAGGTCGTCCTACCAAAAGGAGAAAGATGTTGGCTGAAAATAGCAAGAAGCGATGGCAGAAATCTTTTAAAACTGTTGATGAAAAAAACAGTAATAGCATGGTATTGCAGAGAGATATATTATCTGAACCAAGTACATCTTCCCAACCTGAGGCAAGCTATATTTTCCCCCACAAGGCTGGGTTTTCTGAACTATTGCAGAAAGTTCCTTGTAAATATTGTACAAACTGTACCCTTGTTATAAAACAACACCATTCCATGGGGTATTCTACAAAGATGGAACTTTTATGCGAATCATGTCATGAAAGCTATGGAAGTGTTTTTTCAAGTTTCCAAGAAGAGGCCAAAAATTCACATGATATAAACAGCAAACTGGCGAGTGCCTTCCTATCCATAGGCAGAGGGCATGCTGCTTTGGAAACGTTTTCATCTGTGCTCAACATGCCAACAATGGACCGAAAAACATTTGCCAAATGCATGCACAACTTATCCGTGAAAAACAAAGAGGTGAAGAAAAAAATGCTCGAAATGTCGCGTCAAGCTACTAGAGAAGCTCACGTAAAAGTTGATGCTTCTCTAAAAAATCAGGAAATAATTGATGTGAGTGTGTCATATGACGGTACTTGGTAAAAGAGCAAAGACATACATCTAACCTAGGATTAGGAATAATCATCGATATCCTTAGTGGACTTGTCCTTGACTTTGAAGTATTGTCGAAATACTGTCAGAATTGTGTAATTGCTGGTTGAGATATGTGAGTCGATAGTGCGGAGTTTCACATATGGCAAAAAGGACATGCGGATGAGTGTGACAAAAATTTTGATGGAACTTCTAGAGCCATGGAGATGCACGCTGCACTAATTATGTGGAGCGGTCAATTAGTGATTGCCAAATGAGATTCGTTTCCATGCTGAGTGATGGTGACTCAAAAACTTTTCAATTTTTGTCGGACAATAAAATATATGGTTCTGATATAAAAATCGAAAAGGAAGAGTGCCTGAATCATATTGCAAAGAGGCTAGGCACATCGTTACGTAACAAAGTGGAAGAATGTAATGTGAAAAAAGTGACTCTTGGTGGGCGTAAGCAGGGAAGCCTTACAGATAAATTACATCACAAAGTTGCAAAATTACTATAGAAAGGCAATAAAAGATAATGTCCCTGATACCGATAAAATGAAAACTGCTATATATGCCAGCCTGATGCATTGCTCGTCAACTGACAAAAAGCCTATGCATGGTAAGTGTCCTGAAGGGGAATCATCACGGTGTTTCTATAAAAGAGCTATAGCCAAAGATGAAACCCCAGGGTCACACAGTTCCATGAGAACTTACTTGTCACCACAAGTAGAGGAGAAAATTATGCCTGTTTATCAACGTTTAGCTTCAGACACCATTTTTGAAAGATGCGTAGCAGGCAAGACGCGAAATTCGAATGAAAGTCTGCATAGCTGCATCTGGCAAAAATGCCCAAAAGAGGTATTTGTCTCCAAAAGGAGGCTGGAAATAGCATTAACGGATGTCATCGAAAAGCACAATTTGGGCTATGTGAAATCTCTTGCAGCGAAAGAGGACTCATGCCTAAATGACAGTTTTTCTTTGACTATTGCAGAAAGACAAGATAAACGACGCATTTCTCAGAATATTTCTACGAAACAAAAGAAAAGGAAAAGAAAAGCCACGAATACAAATGCAGCCTATAGTGCCGGTGCTTTTTAAATTTTTTTATCAGATTTAGCAAACAGTTTTCTTGTTATGTGTAATTAGATTTGTTATTTTTTTGAATTTTTGTAATTTAATTGTATTGAAATACTTTATTTTTACTCATTGTGATTAATGAAATATATAATATATTATCTGGTTGATGAAATAATAATGAAATACATTCTGTTCTGCAAGATTTTATTGGAATGTGCTTGCTTACTTCAATTTTTATCACTATATATATTACATGTCAATGTGACTGTTACAATAAATAATGCAGAATCTTATACATATATTCTATGTTTATCTTATCTTTATGTTTTTAATGTTTTTCAAATTTATATGAATGTCTTTAATTGTTTTTAAAAAAGCTAAGTTTTTTCCTTTAGAATAAAAATAGCTGTTTTTCTAAAAAAATGAAAGTTTCCTCGAAAACATTGAATTTTTGTAATTTAATCCCTTTGAGATACTTTATTTTTACTCATTATGATTAATGAAATATATAATATACTATCTGGTTGAGATAAAAAAAAACAATGAAATACATTCTGCTAATTTACTTCAGATATTATAAGAAAGTTCTAGTTTACTTCAATTTTTATCACTGTATATACCACGTGTCAATGTCACTGTTACAATAAATATTGCAGAACCTTATGTATATATATTCTACATCTATCTTATATTGTATGTCATTAGTGTTTTCAATTTCAAATTCATATTTATATCTTTAATTTTTTTTAAAAAAATAGGTTAATTTCCTTTAAAATAAAAAAAGCTGTTTTTCTCAGAATCAAAAATTTGCCTCGAAACCAAAACTCAAACTGTTCCATGCGTTGCAATTTTTGTCGAATTATAACAAAACCTTCCAAAAGTATTCATCTAATGTATACTTATAAATTCTTGGATGCATTGTAATAATAGTGATAGGGTGAAAGAAGAAATTTAATTTTTTTATGTAGGAAATCATTAAAATTCTTAAAATTTTTATATAAAAATTTGCGTTTACCCATATTTTGTAAATATCATATAACACATTACATTGTATGCATACATTTGTGAAGAATTGCTTAAAGAAGTTAAATCAGGTGAAAATAGAAAATTTTTAAAAAAATCAAAACGCATGGAACGTTTTGAAATTTTTAAATTTTTGTTAAAAATTTTTTTTAATTTTAAATTTCTTAAAAACTAATCATCTTTTTCTCACCAAATTTTTTATATGGTTTTAGTTCTAAGTTACATACAGCCAGTAAAATTTGTAAAAAATTTAAATTTTTTTTTTACTGTACACTGTAGTCTTAGTAACTTGTTTATGTAACCCTGTAAGGGCAACCCCCCTCGGGTGTCCTACTCCTAGATTATCGGCGTGAGCTAGAGGTGTAGGAATATATGAAAAACTAGAATCCGTCTTGATCTTAATATGACTATATTAAGATTTTAACTTAAACCTTTAGCAGATTAGATAATAATGTGATACGTGAGAGAATCTACGGTGGCTAAACCTACAATATATAATACCGAAATAACGTAACTCGAACTACTACCAAAAACTAACTCGCATAAGCTCAATTTCAACGTACACTCGGATCCGAGTATTTAAATAGTCACTCCTACCTTTAATGTCCAACTAAGTATTAATCTATTTTATCCTAGTTGAAGTTGCGGTTCACTGGCGTGCAATTGTATGCACTTTGACCTAAGGGCTCTCTGTCACGGGTAACTTCTATTGGCTGTCACTTAACTTCCCAAAACCTTTTCACACTTGAAATACGGACTTTCATAACATTACCCAAATGTCACACGACTTACGCTAATCTTCTGTTATCTAAAAGCTTCCTAATTTGCACCTTTCTTTCACGCTTTACTTCTTTGGTTAGTTGGAAAAGAGTTGTCATTCATTCCGGCCCTAAAGAACCCAAAAGGACATGTTAATGAATAAACGCGTGAGTCCGTCACTACTTCTACTGCGATCTTTAGTTGATCTCAAATAATGCATCAATGCTGCAGTGCAGGCAATTGAAGGAATATGGAACAAAATATATAAAATGGTGAGTTTGTGTTCCTTTTCATATATGTTCCATGTGTGTCAGTTTAAGACTTTTGATAATATATTCTTACCAAAACTAAGGAATCATTTAGGCCTACCTTGTATGTTGCTACTTAGTATTAAGGCCATTTCAATGAATTGTCAAATATTAACTGCATGACATATATTCCCAACCAAAGGTTAATAACATTCCATATACTAACTGCTAAAGACTAATTCCATGCAAAAGATTAATCATCTAAGTTTCTACGATCAATGACAGTCTGTTTAATACCTCCTAAGGATAATTGTCAAAATGTGTTCAAATTCTGAAAAAAAGTTGCCAATGGCATGGATTTAACAAGCTAATAACAAAATATTCTTAAATCGAAGTAATAACAATCTTAAGGTACTTTATTTGACGCCAATAAATGGTTTTGAGCATTTATTTTACTAAACGAGTGTTACTTTTTATAAGACAAGTGTATAATTTTAAAATTTAAAATTATAGAAAGAATGACTGTGGTGAGATAATTTTGTAGAATTAAGAAAAAATAATAGCGTTGGTTCTTTAGCTAATAGGATTTCTTTATTTTTTTAGAAATGGACCTAGAGTTTCATTTATAATATGAAGAGCATAGTTTTAAATTAAAATGTCAAAACTAAATAAATATATAAATGATAAACGCATGCTGATAAAGTTTTAAAATCCAAGTATCTTGTTCAAAACAAATGGGATTTAGTTATAAGGGGGAAAACAGAATTCATTACAACTGAAAACAAAACAGGAACTTCTCTAAACTTTAAAAAAGAGAAAATTTTTTAATCATGAAAAATTCTTTTCAAACATTTTATTTCAAAATCTTAAATTAAACGGCTTATATTTTATCGTTTGTTCCTTTAGTGGGAGACAAAACGTGCTTAGGGAAAAACTTTAGTTTTTTTAGGGTGAATGAATTTTCTTTTATTCGTGATTTACTGTAAATGAAACTTTCACTTTTAAAAGAAAATATCTTTAGGTGTATGGAATTTAAGAAATATATCTGTTAGACACAGAGGAATATTATCTTTTTGTTTCATCTTTCCTTTTATTAAATAAATTGAATAAAACATCGTGTTTTTCAAAATATGAAGAAAAAATATGAAAATTCTTCTTTTATCGTTTTTTGAAAATATGAGATATATATATATAGTCTGAAGTTGAAGTTCAAAAAATAACTCTATATTTCTGGTTCTACTGAATAAAACTCGTTTCTTAGCAAAAAAGAAATTTTATTTGGAAAAATTAATGCATCTCAAAATTCCCTCCATGATGTGTTATGGTATAGAAAAAAAATAACTGATTAATCATAATGCAATTTTGGAAAATCCTGGTTTAGCCTCCTGATTTCTTGGAACAAAAAATTTAGCTAAAACTAAAGGAAGGTGGCACTAAAGGAAATAGGGCGTTTGTGAAATTACTTCTAAGGAAAGCAGCTAAGGCAGCTTGCAAATTAAAGAGAACAGAATGGGTGAAATAAGTCGGGAGAATATTCTCTTGTTAGGGTTAGCCCAAACGTGAAGACAGTTCCATTATGTTCAGCTATTGTCTGCAGGCGCGTACACTGAGATTTAGTGAGACTCGCTCAAATGAAGCTTCATATTACCCTTCACCATGGACCTCGTGTGTGTGACATGGTCTTTTGGACCTCGTTTAGGCTTTCCTACACCAGGAAGATAAGCAACAACAGAAGGGAAATATGGAAAAAGCGTGACTTTTAAAACATTGAAAAAAAACATCGAAAATATATGAACAACGTTCTAAAATATTTAATCATCACTGCCCTTTTTAAGTATCAAACTGTCAATGTGGACCGTCAAGATTTAGAGAATCCCTACCTAAAGTTACTGGCTTCTAAATAATCCTAAGATTGTGTTTGCTACATGGCATATTTTTTTCACCATTTTTTCCCTTTAAGATAAAACAGTAAACATCTAACTGTTACAATAATACGAAAAAAATAGTAATTTAAAATGTACTTAATCATATTAATTATGGTTTTTAAGGAGAAGGATGGTGTTGCATTTGTTTTACATGTGCTGCTATATCAGGTCTAGGATGGTACAACTTTTAATATTTCCTCGTGGCCTTTCAGAATCTATAAAAGAGGGAAATCCTAACATTAAATGAGATACCTTCTCAAACCTCTTAGGAAAGCAGTAGGGACCTCTGGGAGTCCGTAGACCACAGTTTAACCCTTTAGCGTGAAGTAGCTAATAGGTCTAGCCACATATTAAACATTTTTTCTCCAAGCGGGTGATGGATATTTAGTCTATCCACATGAGTTAATTGAAGCTAAAATGCATAAAATCAATATAATTGTCAGGACGATACCTTTTTTTGCATTTCATGTCCTCTGATGGTTAGTTAAAAACAGTTTTTCTCGGTGTAAATCTACAAATTGTATTTTCATTATTTTAAATAAAATTTCTGATCTTTGAAAAAAATTTCGACATGTTTTTGATATACTTTTCTCTTATCTTAATGAATTAAGAAAATTTGCAATTAAAAAAATGTTTTATTTAAATTTTTAGAAAGCTTTTATGTGTGGATAGATGTTCAGGATCTATCCACTGCCCACATAGAACAGAAAAATGACTTATAAATTTTCGCTTTTCTCCCCTCATGAGAGAACACTTAGAATCATGTAAGAATGTTGGGGGTCGGAAATATATAAACGAATTTTGTTTACAATATGTGTTACAAGATTCTTGGGTTCGAAAATCTTTCATTACAGCTTTTCTGCTCGAAAAAATGTTTGCAAAATATAAAGTTCCACAGTAAATAGCTCATTAAATTTGTGAAATAACTAATTTAAATTCTCAAAAACATTTTTTTTATTTCTAACTTTTATACTAAAGTTAAATAAAATATAAAATGTGGATGTATACCAATTTCAATGTATATTCCAAGTATTATCTCTACATATATTCTTACTAAGTATTCTATGTTGTACAATTATTCAATTATTATTTAATTACAATTATACATTGTATTTAATTGTTATTGAAATAGTTAATACATAAATTTAAATTTTTCATTAAAAAATTGTTGTAATATGATTCATTATTTCTGTCCTAAAAAGTAAGTTAAATGACCGAAGTGCGTAGTGGCTATATATAACGTCTAGCCACTCCCAGGAAAAATTCCCCTGATCAGATACTTTTTGTGAGTAAATAATGTTTACATAGAGAGAGGATGAGAGCATTACATTTATCAAGTACTTTATCACAGAATAGCGTATTTTAGCTTTGTACCCGTTAAAGGGTTGGGAACCACTGTTGTAGACTGATTTCAGAAAACCTCTCCCATTCCCTGTAGCAAAAGCATATTTTTCCACATTTCGAATACGCACTCCAGAATGCCTATCAGTACTTTCTTCATACTCCAATCAATTTATTCTTTCTATTCTTTTTCGTTCGAAAAATCCACAAATCGCCTCACCTTCAGCCATTTTTTTCCCCGCGCCCAATCTAGAATAGCCAGTTCCGTCCTAAAACAAGACTTTCAGGTCGACTGTTGGGCTAAAACTGACCACTGCCTGAAAAACGGTAACAATGCCCTGTCTAGATAGGGTTGGTATTCGCTGTCGTTGGCAGAATTTCTAACTTAGTGTGAAAACCCCATCAAAATGTTAGTCCCTAATTTTTGTTGTTAAATCATGCGGCTAAAACAGAATCCAACCTTAAGAAAGTAATAGTTTTATATCAATTGTTAGATATATGTTTAACCGAATTTAAAATCCCCTAGATTTTTCACTACTACAGAAACAAAAGAAAACTTTAAATTATTGGAGTAAAACTGCATGTAAAAGGAGTTAAAGTATTTTTGAGATAACCGTATGATATCGGAAATAAATATATTAGGATCATTTGATTGGTATATACCGGGTGAATTAGTAAAGTGGCTACAAACTTGCAGGGCGGGTATAGTATATCTAGACGATGGGGAATCCCATAGGAATGCATGGTTGGAAAAAGTGACGACACAATACACAAGAAAGACAGGACAAGAGTAATAGGAGAAAACATGTTTATTGTTCTTAGTACAGCTAAAATCCTGTGAAGTCATTGACTGAAGCGTCATAGATGTCGCTACGTAAACCAAAGCATCATATGATGGTACATGCGCACATGCGGTTTTTGCTGCTGTGCTCGCTATAAAACTTCATTTCTCTTGCCGACAGAGTGGTAATAGAATGGTACGTTACACCAAAGCTAGGCTTGCTGATATTTATCTCGTATACGTAGCCACTGATTGCAATAGACAAGCCGCATAGCGGTTGTACGCCCAATTTTATCCCAGGAAGCAAACACCCAGCCATACTTTCTTCAGCCCTTGCATCAGATTGTTCAATAGCAAATTCTTCATCGTGAACACACAAAAGCAGGAACAAAGAGTAAGAACGTCAAACAACGAAGTGTCTGCCCTGGAACTGGTATAGAAAAATCCCAGTAACATTGTGCTTGCTATCACCAGTCATGTCGGGATTTCTCATGTAACCCTCTTGCGGATCCTACATGCTAACGACGTGCACTATTATCAGCCCGACATGCTTCTCCTATTGTCCCTTTAATGTTGTTTTCTTAATTTGTTACTGTTTTAGGGATAATAAACATGTGTTCGTTTATTCTTTTCCTTTCCTTGTGTTTTCTGTTGTTACTACCGCGCCCGGACAGCATTTACCAACATGCATTCCTATGGGATTTACCATCATCTAGGTTTACTCTATCTATTTTGAAAGTTTATAATTGCTGTACTGAGATACACGCTGTATAGAACTAGCAACTATGTCAGATATCAGTAATGTGTAACTCGTTAAAATCATTTTAATTTAACAAAAAGCTTTAGATTGTTATGTATGTTAAATATTCGTATGTTTACTTAAATAAAAGGATTGCAGCTTTGCTCCTTAAACTAGTCACGTAGCATCTAGTTTTAAATCATAGCTTCGAATTTTAAGAAACAATGAAAATATTTCATTTAATTTTTATGTGGTTTTGCCATTTAAATAACATTGCAACTTTGCTCATTAACTAGCTTTGTAATTGTACTTTGTGCAGGTTTAAAAGCAGTGAGTTAGATGTTTAACACACACACTTATTTCACGTACCTTAAAATTTAGAATATATGTAATATTGCCCAAAAATTCAGCAGTTTTTGAATTAGTAACCAAAAGAACTTATTAAAAAATAGTTTTAACTGGACAAATTTATGAATAAAATTAGTTATTTAAGGGAAAACATAATATCGAATTCCTGTGAAATAAATCGTGGTGAACACAAAAAAATGTGTTTAAATGAGTATGCATTAAAGAAAAAATAATAGCGTATTCGGAAAATCTTATTTTTTTTCTGTAATGAACATACTGCTATAAAACTAAAAATCTTATCCTTTTCTATAACATTTCCGACAAAAAATCGCTGGAAATTTCTCATCATTATACGCAAAATATATTTTAGAAAAAACTGTGATGCCCTTGGTGTAAAACTGTATATTATCAATCTTGTTTACTTGAAATGCTGAGTTACAAAAGGGAAATAGTGAATTTTTGAAAGTGTTCAAAATAATTTTAGAGCTTATTAACACAGAAGATAATGTCTTTCAATACAGGGTGATATTCCTTCGCTATTTTAAACCGGAATACTGTTTGAATAGCCAAGTGAATATTACGTTAAATATTTTCTTAATTTTCTTACGTATATAGAAATTACATAGTGTTGCTATCATTTTCAATAACCATTCAAAAGTTTCTTTCTCAACTAAGCAGAATTTTAAATTGTATATGAAGTCCCATGGAGTATATACACTGGTGTGCAAAAATTAAGGATCAAGTCGAAAAATTAGCATATCAGCTGAACGAAGAGGCAGAGCGGACAGAAAGACCAATCAGGAGATTAAGTAAGGTGATGTACGGTAGTACATGCGCAGATATGCAGGTAGACGTAATGGGGGAGTGTCTGAGTAGTATAAAGCATGTTGTCGGTGTAAGATCAGTATTTCTGGCAAAGAGATTGCACGCCGTATAGCAGTTAAAATCACACCGAGTTGCTGCCTCAGCGAGAAATGGCGAATAATTAATCTATTAGACGACATCTGGATGCTTTTACCCGAGCTCGAATCATTGGGAAGTTGGAGGAAGGCCGCAGTGTGACAAGTGTGGCTGCAGAGTTCGGAATTGCTCACAGCAACGTTTTACGACTTTGGAGACAATTTCAAACTACAGGAACAGCTATCCGGGGGTTTAGTAGTGGTCGTCCACGAGGAACCACACCCGCAGATGACAGGTACATCGTCTTACAGGCCAGAAGAAACAGGCGGCAGAAAGCGGGAGAAATCGCTAGACACACGGCACAGGCGACTGGACGACCGATATCGCGTTTTACCGTGGCCAGAAGACTGCACGGTAGTGGTCTGTTTGCACGACGCCCTGTACGCTGTGTACCTTTAACGCCTGTCCATCGGAGAAGGCGTTCTCTGTGGTGCCGGGAACACCGGAATTGGAGAGACAATGAATGGGAACGAGTACTCTTTACAGATGAGAGCAGATTCAGTTTGAGTAGCGATTCTCATCACATACTGTGTGGGGAAGCCGCAATCATCCCTCGAACATCATTGAAAGGGACAGGTTTGGAGGTCGCGGTGTTCTCGTTTGGGGAGGCATCATGCTTGGTAGTCGTACAGACCTTCACATCTTCGACGCAGGTTCAGTCAACGGGACCCGTTATTGTAACGAGATTCTTCTTCCATATGTGCGTCTTTTTAGAGGCGCTATGGGTCTGCAGTTCCTTTTCATGGACGACAATGCACCATGTCATCGCACAGTAGCTGGGCCTTCAGTCGCATTGCGCTCCATGCTACTTTTTCAATCAAGCTTCTTTTTATCCCTCTGATTTAGCTTTTAGTAAGTGTTGCTTACATATTACACATGTGCTTACGTATTGGGGATCTTACGGTATTAAATGTGTTGGTTTGGAAAGCTTTTGTACAAAGTTATATTGAAAAAACCATCTCGTCCTTAATTTTTGCACACCAGTGTATATCAAGCTATTCAAAGTATGATATGACTATATATTTAAAAAAGGCTCTCTTCTAAACTATTCTACTTGCAGTATAAAAGCGTTTGTTAGTTTGAATTCCTTTGTATAGAGCATTTACTACTCAACAGAGAGTAATTTTTCTGTCAATTTCCAACTTGAAGCAGGAAATATAGCAATTCTATTTCAAAAGATTTTTTGATTGAATAAAATTGCATTTAATTTATAAAATGCTTCCTCTAGTACTAAGATTCCATAAAATATTTTATCTAAATACAAACAACTCATTAGGGCCGGGGGCTACTGTGCCCATCCCAGTGTACGTGACCATTGGGCGCTGGGTGGCATGAGCAAATGTCCCGATCAAGTGGTCGGACCGAAGCTTGACCTGCGGGGTTAAAGTCCCTAAGCAAGCATGGTACTCATTTATCAACACACTGCAGGAGGGATGAAACGCTGTGTTGGTCTTGCCCCATCCAAGAATAGAACCTCGAACCTGTAGTGCAGAAGCGCGATATGCTACCACTTGGCCTTTTTATCGAACTAATAATAAGAAATATATTATTTAAAATTTGTGTAAATATAAATTTGAAGGATAGATCTCTCAACCCTTGGATTCGTGAGCACGTAACTTACCCCTGGACCAAGATGATCACTTTAGTACGGAGGCTGTTACTGGATTATGTAGATACCACCACCACAAGTTTAGGATTTATATTTTTCATTAACATGAATAAAATTGCACTTTATTCTAAAAACGTTAATCTTTATCGAAATAAAATATTTTGTCATTTTTTTTCACTCAGTAAAACCCATTTTGATTTCTAAAATGTTTCCAATTTAGAGCATATATTGTTACACACAAAACACTTAATTAATCATAGGTGTGGAGTTTGTTTTGTCTTACATTATGCTTCAATAATGCTGTTCTAGAGACTAAAATATAAAAATAAAAATGATTTAAATTTATGAAGGCTAATTAATATTTTGTGATATTGAATGTTATCAAAAAATAAAAAAAATAACTGTTGAATGAATCCATTAAAGGTACAAAAATATCATAATGTGCATTTAAAAAATAAACTGATACCATTTTTTTTAAAAAAAGTAATAATAAAAAGCTGAAACTATTTGTGAAAAGTTTTATCTTGAAATAATTTATCTCTCAAAAATCTGAATTTCTGCTTTTCCTCATGAACTTTGCGTTGCTTTGACATGTATATTTTATCACCATGCTTTTTAAACACCCTTTTGACATTTACAGAGTCAATTTTTCAAGCTTTGAGTCATGGCAGATATGTAGTAGAGCTGAAGATTTAAGCTACTAACTTGCAAAATATCACGATTTTTTTTATGATAAAAAAATGTCGGTTGAAAATATTAAGGTACATCACAATAATAAGGTTTCTTGGTGGTTAAGATTTTCCTCACAATATTGCTTTCAAGAATTTTAATAATCTGTAGTCATTTTACGAAAGACAAGAGTTCAAAGAACCACTTGGGGTCAATATGGAGAGAATATCGTGTTCGGATAAACTCATAACGTCCAAGCTTGACATTATCAGTTCTCCAAAATAAACAAAAGTTTTCGTTCCCTCCACTTCACTTTCCAATTTGTCTTTTTAAATTTGCGATAACGAATGTTTCACGCCCCTGGAATTCCCTTCCATTCCTAATTGGAATTAAAATGGTCTTGCCCATGTGCCCCCCTTGGACATTTTTCCAAACACCATTAGTTCTTTTAGGACAGGGTCCAGGTAGTCCCATGTCCAATTTAGCACCCTATGTCGAAAGTTTTGCGGGTGGGACATAAATCGATGCATAATACATGATTCCTGGAGACTCATCCTCACAATTGTGGGACACATGTCTACGGCTCAAGACACATGTGTCTTGAGCCGTAGACATGTGTTCCAGGGCTACGTGTTACATGAATGAAATTATAGTTAATTTTCTTCTGGTAATAGGTAAGGTCAATTTATTTCCCACTTGGAAAGAAAAAGCTATTTAACGCATCTTTTCGCCTGGGATGCCGAAAAAAAAACGGTGTAACCAACAATTGATCAACTAAGAGAGATAAGCTGTATGATACAACATTCTCTTCTACCCTGTAAGTAGTTAATAGGAATGCAATACAGTGTATTCGAAAGAATGATGGAGGTTTCAATTAAGAAGCACAGTTTTCTGCAAGTATTTGAAATATTAATTCTTTTTATTCTTAAAATATCTGAAGAAATACAACTGAATCATTAAAACCGACATAAAACATTTTTTTACTGATCGTGAGAAAGAAATACAATTCCAAAAAAATCTTCATTA
The DNA here is from genome assembly GCA_019973935.1 of Trichonephila clavipes. NCBI lineage: Eukaryota > Metazoa > Arthropoda > Arachnida > Araneae > Nephilidae > Trichonephila > Trichonephila clavipes. The sequence continues at coordinate 87,082 of BMAU01015452.1, forward strand.
ATTTTTGCTTCCCTTCCTTCTGTACTTTATTATATTTAAATAGACACATTAGAGTCTAGGTATGAACAAGAAACCAGAAAAACTCTTTAGGATTAACATTACATCATCGAGTTCAAAATGGTTGATAAACGGAAGGATTAAGTCTAACTATAAGAGCCAATAAATGAAAGTTCCGTGGGATATATGACTGAGCAACAAAAAACTAAATGCATTTGTTTGTTAAGAAAAATTGTTATTTCATCATAAAATATATAACTATGATATAGTACATATTCCAATATTTTTCCTCCTTAACTTGAATGAATAACATTTAAAAATACTTGTTATATAGGCTAAAAAGGACAGAGAACAAAAAAATGCACCGTAACTGTTGAGAAAGTTGCCTTAATAGCAAGGTTGTTAAGGTGTTCTTTAAAAAAACTATTCTGCCACCGTGAAGAAAATAACTATCAGACGACGTATAAAATTGGCCGTAAAGTAAATTCTTCACTCGACTGGTCCAAAAATAGCCACTAAATTCCTTTCGATCCGTTACGATGGTTATCCATCAAGTATTGGACGGAAGCAATGGACTGTACGCTAAATTTATTGCTTTTTGTCGATAGTTACTGCTTTATCCGATCGGTGTTTTCCTGAAAAGAGTGGAATAGAGAAACAAAATAAAACACTGCCGACTGTATCGAATAAATGAAGGAATGACGAACTCATATCGCAAGTATAAAGTTTTCTTTGTTTTGATTGAAAAAGTTTATGAAAAAAATTCCTGCCTTTTTCAGTAATAAATGATTTATTTACCTAACTAAATTTTTGCTCTTGTATTGAGCAAGAAAATTTGATATTACTTCATTTGTGATAATTTTTTTTTTACATTTAGCAGGAAATTAGATGTAAAACTCATTAATTAATTTTACTTTTCAGTTAAGACCCTTTTTAAAACTAGGTTTTTGACTTGATTCATTATTGATTGTTACTATTATAATTACCACCTACCTGATCATCAAGGCCAGATTGAGGCCCATGAAATTCATCCTGGCAAAGGACTAAGAGACTCCTGTCGTTATACGTAGTTTTCAGCACCATGAATTTGATAGAAGGCTTTTGCTCTTTTTCCATCCCAATTTTGAGGGAGAACATCCTAGGTGTGGTGAAGGTCCCCCCGCCTTTCTTTCCCTTCCACCAACCTCAGGAGAGAACTCGCGTCTCGACGGCTATTTAGAGTATCCCAGTGCTTCTCAATCTTCCAATATCCGCGACCCAATATTCAATTATCATTTTCATCATGGCCCCCTCCATACAATAACAAGGCACTGAATTCAATTAAACTATATTTTGACACAAAAGCTACAATACTACTTTACCCTCTTATATCCCACCAACGTATACACGTCTCGCTCTGCCAAAACATTAATTTTCTGGACGTATATATGTGTTTTTCCGAAGTGTACGATCTTTTCTGAGCACTGCTATCCATAAAACTATTCCAAAGGCTTTAGAATGCACTAAAAGGACCATGACATTGTTTGCAAAGAGTTTACTCATTTCAGAATAATTGCTTATTTAATCGTTTTCTCGTCCCTCTCCCCCAAAAAGCATCAAAATACCCGCGCCTTCGGGGAAAACGGTGGAATTGGGAAGCGAATCGCATAACTTTAAATCGGCAGTTAAAGAATTAATTATAAACTGTACAAATTATCATGATAAGTGTTAATACAAACCCATGGGGACGCTGATAGTTATCAAACTTTCTCTAAACTGAATATTGTTAAATTAATAATGAAATACATTGTAAAGTACTGATACATTTATAAGTATATTATATCAGTGTTGATGTGTGTGCTATATTTTATTACATCAGAAAGTATTTCATTCTTTTACTTTGAGTAAGTTTATAATTTTTTAAAATAATCTTTTGTTTTCGACTTTTCAATAGGCTCGAGCCCCCTCATTGAGTTATCACACCCCCTAAGGGGGTGCGCCTCTCAGTTTGAGAAACACTGGCGTATCCTCATGCCATGAAGGCACTACACATATACACACATCCATGCCTTCTCTGTGATTCAAACCCAAGCCTTATGGCACAGCAGTCAGCGTCGCTAACCACTGTAACGGATGGGCGACTCATTGTTGATTAACGCTGCAGTGTGAAGCAACAAAAAACTGTGCCAGGGTTCGGCAACCTATGGCACGCGTGCCAAATGTAGCTGGCGTTACAACTTTAAGTTGCACTTTACACCACTTTACAAAGTTATCAAATAAAGTTATATCATCACTACACAAATATCGAATTTGATTTCAGTTAAAATCAAAATTTAGTTTCTCCTACATCGTACCCCAGTCTCTAGGGCAGCCAATTGGAGTCACTGTTCACTATACCCAGCAACCAATCAGAGAGCAGTCACTAAGCTCTCAGCCAAGTCAAAAACTTTTCCAAACTCACCATCCAGACGAAGCACCGAAGCCACGCCTCCCGGATCCCATCGATCATCCAATCGCCGTCATGCCGCCTAGCAGAATGTAAAACCCCACTCTCGCCATGCCCCTCATCGAAGACTTGTCCATATATGGGATTGATGACTGTTCTTACAGTCCAGAAGCCCAAGAAAGCAACGCCTATTCCTACATCGTGCATTGTTAGCGGAGATAAAAATAACATCAAATCCTCAAACTTAAATGAAAATAATAATAAAACAGAATGAATCCCATGCCGTGATTCAACTAATACTGAAACAAATATTTCAGAAATTTATACTTAATCGAACTTTAAAATTCTTTCAGATTTTATTTAAAAAATACCAAAGTTACTGCAATACTCCCAGCTCTTAAAGCATCCAAAGATGATAAGCAAAAGGCTTTTCTACTTGTAAAATCTTTCAGAGATAATTAATTCATTAATTTTTTAATTTTTCTCTTTCTAGTTTTAATTTCTCTGTTTTAGCATTTTTATCTCAATAGTTTAATTTTTTTCTCTGAGAAGGGCAGTCATATCCGTAAGCTTACTCTACAACCAATGGTAATGCTCAATCCCAGTAGCCGAAGCCAGCTACCCCATTGGTCCTGGCCTTAATGAAGCCACTCCTCCTCCAATAAGCTAACACCAGCAATATCGTAGTTTCAAGATAGGGAGTGGAGAATCGAGTCATCGATCCAGTCTCCTGTGAAGTTCAACTTAGTTCAACTACATCGTGCACTTACGCAGCTTTTAATTTTACGACACGTGTTCTTAGTTTTATAGTGCGGTGTCTTTTTTAATTATTGTGAGGATACATACGTGCATATATTTAATTCAAATGGTTGCTAAAAGGGAAAATTTGATGTTTGCAGTTTTCAAGACTTTTGGTAGCTGCACATCCGGTATAGTGGCTACTGACGTCTACTACTGTGCTATAGGGCTTGGGTTCGTATGCCGGAGAAGGTACGGATGTTATAAATGTTTTGTGCCTTTGCGGCATGGGGATACTCTAAATAGTCGTCGAACCGTAAGTCATCTCATGAGGTTGGTGGAAAAGAAGAAAGATGGGATATCCTGACCACCTCTAGCGTGTTCTCTCTAAAAATTGGGGTGGAACAGAGCCAAAATGTACTGTCACCTGTGTATGGTGGTCAAAGCATGACAGGCGTACATCTAGCCCTTTGCTTCGATGAATTCCGTGGACCTCGATCTGACATTGTCAGACAGGTGGCATTAGCAATAACATGACTCTTGGACGAAAGAATACGGATTCGTACAAGAAAGATATTGTGCTATATGCGTGTTATGTCGCGAGAACGTCGTAAGTCGAACGTGAACTGTACACAGTCATTTTTAAACGAAACATAAGTTTACATTTAAGAATGCTGATAAGAAATGAGGATATAAAAAAACTGTGAAACTGGATATTAGCAATGAATTTTGCCTAACAGTAGGAATCAGATCTAAAGCGACCGAATGTAATTTCGTAATTGTTCATTGTGTATCTGCCAAAAGTAAACCTTTCACAGATGGCGAATATATAAAGACATACATTCGAATGTTAATAAATATCTTTAAATGATGCATAATTAACAAATATTTAAACTCCAAATCAGTATGATTGACCTCCAATCCCTAAATCTTCATGTATTACAGCAGGAATCGAAGTATTCCAAATACTTCTAACTGTGCAGCTTCCTGGATCACATTGTAATACGTTTCCTAACTGCATTTATGTAGAGTAAAAACAGTTCAAGAATATCTTGACTAGTAAATGTAAAATAAACCTTTTATAATATTTTTTCTGGCGGTTTTGTATTGTTGGTCGAAGGGATACTTCTTAATCACATCGATCTACACCCTCTATAGTAAATTATCTAAAAAGTTAACCCGCGTATGTTACTCGGGTGTGATATTTTGGAGCACTAGTTCCATGCCGTGGATAAATTCGGGCATGGCAATTAAAGAGTTAAATATAACAATATAAACAATAATGAACAAATAATGAATATGATAATAAAGTTATGCTAATAAAACTCAACAGGTAAAAAAGAAAAAGAAAGATTATTTAGCGTCCATTCTTTTATTTTACATCCAAATTTCTAGTTCGGGAATTTATTTTGTTTGCCACATTACTCTTTTGCCCTTTTCTCAACGGAAGACATTCCCACAAATCTCTGAGCCTTTCACTGAATAGAACTGTAGGAGAGAAAGTGCGAACGAATAGTTTTCCCATTTCAAGCGTAATGTGATTCGTAACTGCAGCAATGAATCAAGTCCAGAATAGAATGCTCCGTAAATTTTCTGGGGATTTTCGCCGTTTTACATCTTCCGCCATTTGTCAGAAAGATCATAAAATATTCTTTTAAAAAAATAGTTCCAGGAATGAATATTTACCAAAAAGAGATGAGTTTTCTGGATTTAGAGGCAAAAGGCATATTTGAAGAGATTTGTAAATTTATATTTATATGTAAGAACTTCTGTATTGAATAATAAATATACGTATATTATGCGTAGAGATTATCAACCGTCACTTCAATTAAGAAATTCATTCCAATAATTTTTAAAGTTTAAAAGAGATTTCGGGAATTTTTTAGACATATGGCAGTAAGATGGATCTGTAAAAAAGATGGATTTGATGGCAACCATATTAAAATACGAATGCAAATGTGAAAGGGAAAGTGTATGAAGTGCATCCGAAGATTTTTAGGTAGGGTCAGGTCAGGTGCTTTGTATTATTTTTATATTGACAAAAATAGCGCATTTGAAAAGAAAAATCCAGGATAGATATAAAAGGGAATTTAAAATTATTATCTACGATATCATTGAAAAAAATACTTTTCAGCTATACTTACAATTATTGAGCAAACGTTTGTTCACGAAGATTCAAAGATCCTCAGGCAATTGTAATAATGGTTTCTTCACACATTAAACTTAGATGTAATATGTTTTGTATTAATAGGATAACAAGTAAAGAAAAATATGAATTTTAAGGACTGTAAAGGAAATTATATTTCTACACTGCTGGCCACTCTGAATAACACACACTGAAGGAAGCATGCAAACCATGTGAAATTTACATCATGCGTTGCCGGTGATGAAATATGTAAACCATTTGCATTATAGCGCAAACGCACATTACGGGCGACCGTGGCGCCTCTGGCAAGCGCTACATAAGGGAAGAATAAACTGGCGATTTGAAGTACGGCGATTTGAAGTTTTTACGTAGTTTTTTTTTTCATGCGTTAGCTCCATATATGCCCTGTGGAAGACATCGAGCGTCTTTTGACTAAGTTTCTGAATTCAACCAAGGAAGAATAGTAGTCTATAGGGATTGCTGATGATCCTTCAGAGAAATTGATCAATGTGTTGGACGAGACCAAGGTAATGTGATGCAGGATGAATCGATGGACCAACGGTGCCAATCACTCAAGCCTCGTCGCACCACTGCCCGTTATGACAGGTGTATTGTGTCCATAGCGTAATGGATCGCGCAGCCTCATAGCACAACAGATTCAATCTGTTACGCATCAATCGGTGTTTGTTTGTACCATTCGACACGATTTGCAGCAGAGTGGAATGTCCACAAGAGGTCCATTGCTCCGTTTACCCTTGACTGAAAACAATAGACGTTTGGGCCGACATTGGTGCATTGAATGGCGGACAATTATAACGGAATGGAACTACATTGTGTTTACTGATGAATCACAATGGTCGGATTCGAATTTGGCGAAACCGTGGGGAGAGGCTGCTAAACTGTTGCGTAATGCATCGCCAAACTGGTCCTGCACCCAGTATCATGTTTTGGGGTGATTTCGGATTTCAATGCCACACCCTTCTGGTACACATTGCTCTTACACTGAACAGCCAATGCTACATCTCTGAACTACATTTCAATGCTACATATCTGAACTACATTTTAGTGCTACATCTCTGAACAACATCTCTAGGCTCTAGGGCCCGTGGTCCTTCGATACATTCAGAGCTTTAACTCAGCCATACTCCAACAGGATAATGCCAGACCACACGCGGAACACAATGTTCAAGATTACTTCTTAACCCATCTGATTGATTTACTTCCTTGGCTTGCTTGTTCTCCCGATCTATCACCAATCGAAAATGTGTAGTTCGTGCTTGCACAACGACTGACCAGGATACACTACTCACTTCTATACCATATCAACTTTGTCAGTATGAGGAAGCCGCATGGACTGTTGTACTCCAAGGATACATCCAAAGTCTTTTTTTATTCTATGTTGAGGCGTGGGGTAGCGGTTGCATCTAAAATGGCGACTACACTTACTACTGGTTTTATCATCATCCACACTTCGGAAGAGGCTGTAATTTTATTCGTTTGATCTTTGTACAATTAGTTATCTGCCAAATAACTTTTTCTGTGATACATTTGATCTTTCTTGGTGTTAATAACCTTTCTCCCAACAGTAATAATTTATATGGATCTAGCTATCTTAATCAAGGTATCCGACTGCGTTCAGAACCGTAATTTTAAAAAGCGCATAAATGGATGATTTTCATGATATTTAGTGACACTTAGATTAGATTACATGATAAAATTGTTTTAAGGCCATTTTGTTAAAAAAATTATTTAAATGCAATATTTGGGCAAAATATTAACTTAGAATAACCTTTTTTCAAAATGTTCTCCTTTTGTGAAAAATGCTTCTATTATAATAATATTTTGCTTGTATATAGCTCAGACCTCTGTAAAGAGGCTCAACTATGATTTTTTTAAAAATTCACATTATTTTCTGTTACAACCCATTAAAATAATTATCGGCGCTTTTTTTCTTCAATTTTCTCCCCTCTGTTGTCCTAAAACATTGATATAAACCCACTTCTAAGTTATATATTTCAAAAATTCTTGTTGAGCCTCCGTACAGAGGTCTGAGCTATATACAAGCAAAATATTATTATAATAGAAGCGTTTTTCAGAAAAGGAGAACATTTCGGAAGAACGTCATTCTATGTTCACTTTTTGTCAAAATATTGTACTTAAATAATTTTTTATTGTAATACTATTCTTAAAACAATTTTATATACATTTTTTTAATCTAAGTGACACTAATTATCATAAAAATTATTCATTTATACGCTGTTGCAAAATCAAGGTTCCGAACGTATAGCCGGATACCTTAAAATAAAATTCTTACGCTTTTTTACTGTACACTGTATAATTTTTCATAACCAATAATTAAAAAATCGTAAGAGTGGTTTCAATTCATCCTCATCATATTAGAGTGAAAGTAATTGGCAATACTTAATATATGAAAAGAAAATCCGATTAAAACTATTTTAACTTAATTTATATATACAAATGAAAATCTCATATGTTTATCATATGCAATCAAATCATGTGTATATTACAGGAAAAATTACATACAATTCGATTTTGACATTTTTTTACAAATCTTTTTCGAAGGAATTTTGTTGTGGAACATTGAAGGAAATAATTATTATATGAATTATACAGAAATGGGATAGCATTATTGGGAAAAAAAGTAAATACATTTCTTAGACTTCTTAAATTACTTAAAAATCTATTCTAAATATTTCTTTAAAATATGTGGTAGGTTGTAAGGTTTTTAGTAGAAGAATTTTTAAATCTTCGTCAAGATATAGGTATTTACGTACCATCGCAACCATGCAAAGATAACTCACCAAATTGGCAACTCTGATTTCGCTCTCGTTATAGGCGCTGAAATGGCCCCCATGTGCTTCATTTCGTATTTATTCGCTTTCCGCCATTCTAAGCTTAACCGTTCGTTGATATGGCAAGTTCGAATACAAAAATGCGAATCTGGGATTTAATAATTTCTTAAATAATAATAATAATTAAGAATTATTGTATGTAATAATAATAGTAATTAATATTATTATTATAGATTAATAACAAGAACTATTATAATAATGTAACATAAAATAAAAAAAATTAAGAAACCTAAAAAAATTAGTTATTTTTTCTTTTATTGATTATTATTTACTTATAATTACTTATTATTTTTCACGTAACACTTACATTTTTCGGCTACACTTTCCGTGTTCCAATTAGCGTATTCCTTTTACAAATTCTTACGGGTTGTATTTAATGTGTCGCCAATACGGTTGCGATAGTACGTACGTGACAATACGGTACTATATGCATTAAGGTAATTTATCACTGTCCGTAATAAATTACTTTATAAACAATAAACTTTTATGTTACTGTAAGTTCCAATATGGTTTTCACGTAATGTATAAGACAAAAAGATCAAAAGCAAATAAACAACACAACCGAATGGTGCAGAATAATTTTATTGCTCGACGAAACAAGCACAGTGTGTGTGTGAGTGTAGTATACAACATTCTCCAAAATATAGATTATATGAATATATATTTGTTATATATATATGACACGAATGCGTGTGTGAGTTTTCACCCGGTTTATACGACGGTGTATGTATGCACTTAAGACTCGAGAGAGAACACAAAAATAACGATCATCCACTGTAAGCTCTTACAGAGAGAAGTTGGGACACGAATGCGCGTGTGCAGTAGGTCACGTGTGCTGGCATTGGTTCTCTACAGTGTCTGCATCAAAACAGGTAGTGCGACAGCAAATTTTCTGAACGCATGCATCACTAATTCATTTGTGTAGGTAATCTATGCACTTTCCGAGTAACTAAATGCCAGGTAGCTATGATAAAGCAAAGAAATAACAATTTAGTTTCCAAAACACTTTTTAAAATATCGCGGAATGTGAAATGTATCCAAACGTACTACAAATCAGTACAAACAGTTTATGTCTCTAAAATAATTTTATAGGTTGTTGGTATGGATAATCATCACTCAACTATTTAAAATTAATCAATAAATTAATTAATAAAATATACCGAGAGAATGCCATTTGATTAAATTTTTTTTTGGCGTAAAACATCTTTTATTTCCTTAATTTAAAATGAAATACATAAAATGTGTGAAGGTAAAATTTTTTTTAAAAAAATACTAGATAAATGAATGTTTTCCTTTTTCTCTATATATGTACAATTAAATCACATCAAAATAAAAAATACTATATAACTTAAATTAATTTCTCAAAAAAATTATTTAAACAATTGTTAAGAAAGTAGTAAATTTGTTTGTTGAATAAAAAAAAAGAGTCAAATTAAAATTATACATTAATTTTTCTTTTCTTTTGTGTAAGTATTAAAATATTACTTGGCTTATATATCCCATTAAATTTGAATAAATGCTTTTTTTCTATTTTTATGCAAAGGATCTGAGTAATATTTTCTTTTTCACTCCTTTTTATTTACCAAAACCTTGTTCCATATTCACACATGATTCTGAAAAACATTATGATGTTAACACACACTTTCGGATATTTCATTCAATAGTTTTTTCTCACAGTTTGACTACAATTGGTTTATTTTAATGCTGAATGAGAATTATTTCTTTGTTTTGTTTATTTTGGATTTAATTTAATTTGAACAAATATATACTTTTAATAATTAAAAAACTAAAAACGTAATGCGAAGGAAACAATTCTAGATTTCACTTTCATTCTTAACTGGCTGGTATATTCAGCGTTGTCTGGGATTTAACGATTTTTTGCAATTGGGTATCATTTATATACATAAATACTATAGACTTAACTTAAGCAAAGAGTAATGAATTAATATTTCAAATTTATTCTAAAAAGTAAGTTTAACTTAAAGAGTAATGTAAACTTTACTTTACTTGGAGTTAAAAGAAAAGGTTGTGCTACACACATATTTCTTTTTTCAAGGATTGATTTAAAATTAAGAAAATTAAGGGAAAAAACGAAGGGAAAACTAGTTTTCAAGACAAAAATGCCCACCCAATAATTGTCTTAAAATTTTAAATAATTTTACTCTCTTTTCAGCCGTTTTTTTATATTTGTGGTTACATAATCAAAATCACACATTGATCCAAGAGTAAGATTTACTTATTATTTTTTTGCATTTTTACTTTAGTTTTAGATGAACAATATTAATTTTTTTTATAATTAAAATATTTTTTACAAATTGGATTCATTAGCGTTAAAAGCAGGCGCACAAAGTGTCAAGCAAAAGTTTTTTGCTGTGGCAAAAATTAAATAATCCTTTAATCTAAATAATTGAATTTTTCCACAAATGTTTGACATTCTTTCCGTTGCTTTTATTATCATTTTTTTTTGAAGAAACGTATTTGATTTCTGAGAAATTTCAAATTTGTGAACTGAAGCTTCTTCTAATCTTTTTTATCACTTTTAAATAAGACATTTAAAGAATTATTTGTACATACATAAAATAATTTTTAGAATTTGTGTAATGATGAACTTCTATCGCATAATTCTGTTTTTCACAAAAAAAATAATAATTCACAATAAACTGGTGATACATGCGTTGTAAATATAAGCTGTCAATTCAAGAAACAACTTGTTTCTGATCAGATTTCAAGGTTGTAATTAACAACATAGAGATAGTTTTATAAATACACAGACATTCCAAAATAATGCCGCTTGTTGCAGATGGAAACAAATTTCAGATGCTTTATAATTTGAAGAGACGTTTGAATGGTAAAAAAATTTGAAGCATATTTTAAACTTTCCATTATATTGTATCTAGATTTTGCAAGAGATTAAATGATAAAATTCAACATGTCTAAAGCACAAGAACAGGAAGAAATTTATTGTGTTTAAGTTAGTGATGCCAATAAAATGGTTTCAATTCCTTAAATTTTTATTCTTAAATTTTCAAATATTCCATTTAAAGCAGATATAAAATCGAAAGTATTAAAAATATAATAGAGACATTTTATAGAAACAAATAAGTTATATTTAAAAATCATGATCATTTTTTTCAGTTACTTTCGTTTCCTAACCTGATGCCGATTCAAATACTCGAAACAAACCACTGATTAACTCATTTATAAAAATACACCAGTTACACAAATCTTACAAAACCTAATCAGCAAACTCATAATATGGTCTCGAGCAATGCCTGTTCTTAAATTTCATTGATCAATGTTTACATTCTTTTAGCTTTAAAAACATATTGTAGGCGACGGTTAAAGTACGCAGTAGCATCGCTACTGATAATCAATAATGATTGGATGACGCTTTGGTGACGTGCATTTAAGCTACTTGTTCAGTGGCTAAAGGCGAGGTAATTGTCTAGTATGATTTTGGAAAGGAACTATATAGAGGTGGTACAATGTGTTGCTATTCTGATGAACAATTAATGGGCTTGACTCAGTTTCGAGGATATTTACTCGAAAAAATGAGTCTGATTCAATCCTTGATTACATAGCTCATCGAATGAGTATTTCCGTATACATGAATCTTGAAATGAATCCTGATCTAGCTTTATATACTGATTGTAAAGATCTTGTTACAGAAAATTCATAAATTATATTTAATAGTGGCGATAGAATTTTTAGGAATGAAAAAATCTTATTTATGGTCTGATCTAGTAATTCATGCAATTCATTTTTTAATTATGTTAACGAAACATTTTGATTTAACCGAATTTAAGCTAGCCAAACACGTTGAAATAAGCCACTTTAGTCAATACAAGGTAGTTGAAAGTGGGTCTGTAATTACCAAAAGTGAATGTTTAAATTATTCAAAATCCATCGTGGAGAATCTCACAATATTTAAAAGGGTTCTCAAAACATTGTTAAAGTATTTCTAGGAAGCCTTTTCAACCCGATATTTATATTATATTTTAGTGTATGTACTAAAATAATTCGTTTCTTAAGAATATTTTTTTGAGTTAAGGCATATATTATTTTATTAATATTCTCAAATGTGTAACCTTTCTTACATTATTTATTCGATCAGCTTCCCCTAGGTAAATGCTGATAGTTTTTTTTATATATATTTTTTCTTTTTACTTTTTTCTGTTTCAAGAATTTTTTAAAAACTGCAAAAAATTCATTTATAATTGTGTCATTTGTAAAATTTTGATAATTTTTTTTAAATATTGTTGTTTGAGTTTTGTTATCTATTGCTATTGATTTTTAAAATAGTACTCTGAATATGTTTGGATAACTTAAACTTTATACAGTTTAAAGGATTAATGCAACACATGCACTTTTATTAAATTTGATACATTACATTTTAAACAAAACTAATGGGGTTTGTTTCTTGTGATCTGCTTTGACAGGGATAGCAAACACGTTACATTTGTATTGCACAGTTGTAACGCAGATTTTTACGTTTTAATGAAAGTCAAAACTATTTTGAATTAAGTAACGTAATTTAAAAACAAAAGGTTCGTTCAACCTATTTGAATACTAAATCAGAATTCATTACCAGATTTTAGCTCTTAGAATATTTCATTTAGAAGTAATTCTTTGCGTCACTTGTTCGAATCAGTTCATCAAATGGAACGATAGAAGTCACTGAGTGCTGTATTTAGATCCAAAGCCAATTCATTTGAAAAAAATGCCTTGAGGTTATGTCTTTCATAAGCACTTTGCTTTTTTGTTTTTTCTTATAAACACCCATGTTTTGACAATAACTACACTACAAAGGTTTAGTTGCCCATGTATCAGTATGGGCATAGATAGCACAGTTCCTTTGCATGCCCACTATATTTACAAAAAAGAAGCACTCTGACCATGTTTCGATGGGACTGGATTATAGTATTCAAGCTATCAACTAACACCCATAGCTAAATTTCAAGAGGTCCTTCTCTGTCTTCTGGCAATGGATACAATTGTGCTTCGGCTGCGGTAGTCCTGAGGTCTTTTAGTGGTCACCACCAGCGACTTAGGAACAGTTTTACTCTTCTCAGCCGACTTTTGTGATTTGTGAGAATGTTTAGAAGATGATTCCTTAGCGGGTTTCTTTTCAACTTCTTCTGCAGGTTCTTCGATAGATCCAAAAGAAGCTATGCTACCCACAAGTGAGGTTGGACCGGTGGAAGTCGTAGGTGAGGCAGGTTCTTTCACGTCTGTATTCTGAGAAGCTTGCTGCTCTTTCTGTAATTTGTAAGGCGAACATGGCAAACTTCTAGATGAATCTTCTGTGATTCTCAACGTCCCAAATTTTGGCCCGCTTTTGGAAGGCCTCTTTCCAGAAGTATGTACCTTAAGGGCCACTACTGAAGGCTTGACGAAGACCTCTTCCATCTGAAATCCAGTGGCATCTTCAAATCTAAATTGTTCGTCTGGTCTAGTCTTGTAAGCAAAAGACAGACCATAAGCAGATCTACCACCACTTGACGATATACTACCAAGTTCACAATCTCCAAGATCCATGTCATCATATAAGTAGAGCGAAGTCGTTTTCTTGGTAGTAGGCATATTGTTCCTGCTACGATGAAACCTACTCTTGTAAATGAGGAAGAGTGTGAATAAACTGATAAGAATTCCTAGAGTGGCTGCAATTCGGATACCCGTCCAAGGATCATAAGCGTCGAAGTACTCCTTGGTGAGGACTTCCCGCGTGGCGGGACTGAGGTCTCGCATCTTGACCACTCTGGGTCTCCTTGGGATGAAGTAAGGAATTCGGGTGGGAGATCGTCCTCGAGTGTAATCCGTGTCGTTGGACTGGTGAGGCAGGTCGTCGTCGTCTCCTTCGTCCATGACTCAGACTTCATGAGATTCAGATGGAAGGATTGAATGTGACTGATTGCCCTAAAACATCAACCTGTAAAAAAGAATAAAAAATGTCACAAAATAAAATAAAGACACAATATTTAAAATGAAATTAATTGAGTAAGATCTTAAAGTCTGAAATTTAGTCACAATTATTGTACAGTTTCAAAATATGTTTCATTAATACAGCATAATGTAAAGAATCTTTGTAACGAATCCAGACAGTACTCTAGAACAGGGGTGTTCAACCCGAATGACCTTGAGGGCCACTTCGGAAAAACATTATAATCTCGCGGGCCGCACATAAAAATATGTACCTTTATATCAGATTTGGAAACAAAAAAACATTTATTGTAGTAAAAATTTAAAACAGAATGAATTATGATTATCATTTTCATTACTTTTCATGTATACAGACATAGGCAATGTAATAATGTTTATATAATATAATAATGCAATGATAAAATAATGTTTAAAATATTACAGTTGCCATTTTCTTGAAAATTATGGTGTTTCTTTTGAATTGTGATCTTTCGTTACTCATTGTTCAAATTTGATAGTGCTGTCATTCGCAAACGATTAAGTATGCGTTGCCCTTTATCTTAACCATCCTAAATATTTTTTTAAACTTTAAAAGACATCTCTGACTGTCTCTTGCTTTTTGGGCACTCCAAACAGAAAAGTAGGAGGAGAAACGAAAGACGCACACACACAGAGAATCGTGTACTATCCATAATAAAAATTATGCATAATGCAATTTGAAATTTAATAAAAAATTAATTTACTGTAGTAAAATCCAATGTAACTGTTTGATAAAATATAAATCTATTTTAATCTAAAGGATATTTATATTATCAATAAGGATTTATACTTTAAAACAAGAACAGGTGACAAGCGAATACATTGTAGATATATATACATACATAAATTTATCCTCGGTTAAATTTCAAAATGAAAACACTAATATTTAAAAAAATTTTAAAAAGAGTCGTCAGGCCACAATTTACGTACTGGGGGCCTCTTACGGCCGGCGCGTTGGACGCCCCTGCTCTATGACAACGAGACTTAATTAAGGTACTAAAAAAAGGTTTTAAAGGTTTTTAAAAAAGTTTTTTTTAAATATTAAAAGATATTTTAGATAATCATTTTGCAATTTAAAAAGTGAAATAATTACTGCAATTAAATAAATATTTATATTTTATAAATATAATTATTTTAATAATAATATTTACTATAAAAATATATCAAAATGAATATTAAATATTTTACATAAAAATTTGTTACAAATAGTTTTATAATATGAAATACAATATATTATGGATAAAATATATGAAATTTTATAATAATACATAAAATATATTATAATAATTATTTATAAAAAATATTTTATAATTAATATAATAAAATTAATATGCATCTTATATTATATATTACAAATTTAATTATTTTATAATTATATAAAATATTTAATGTCTCTTTTAAACAAATTTATTTAATTGTAAAAAAAATATTAATGAATTTAAAAATTAGAACAAAAGTATAACTGATCGCGCACCGGTTATAATAAATTTTTATTATAAATGTTATTTATTAATAATTATATTTATGTAGTATAAATATTTATATAATTACAGTAATTATTTTACTTTTTAAAATACAAAATAACTATTTAACATATCATTTAATATTTTATAAAAACCTTTTTTTAAATAAATTTATTTAACTGTAAAAATAATTAAATGAATTTAAAAATTTAAACAAAAAAAATATCGACCACGCGACTCGAACCAAAGACGACCACTTATACTCTTTCTCGCTCTCTGTACCGCTCTCTATACTCTCTCTATATATCCCCTCTCTCTCTATATTTATACCGCTCTCCCTATAATCTATACTTTCTCTATACCACTATGATACTCTCCCAACCATGCCACTGCGTCGCTGGTTGTGATTAAAACTTAATTGTATAAAAGCTAAATATGAATTTCGAAGGCTATTTTCTTTCAATTGACTGATCATTCGGCGGTATTACATTGAGGATTGAACACCTTAAAGGAGTACTATTATTGCACTAATTCGCATCTCCAAATGAATTTTCCTTAGTTGTGCCCTCCCCTTGTTAGAGAAAGGCTATTAAGTTCCGCCACCGAACTATCGTGTAGAGATTTTTGTGTGCTGTACCAGAAGTAATAGATGCCACCCTGGCCTATATTTTCCTTTTCTGAACAAAGTTTCAATAACTCGGAAAGATATTTTCTAAAACTAATTCAGTGTGTGTGTCATCATAAATAAACCAATGATACTTCCTTAGATGTCCTAAGACACCCACTGTCACTAAGACACCCACGACACTACAGTATAATTAGTCAGTTCCCGACATGTAATTTATTTTCTTGAGTCTTAACGAGTCTTAATTTATTTCCCAATTATAACCTTAATGATTAAAGTTTCGATTTACAGTTTTTATACACGTAAAAAGAACTGCTTTCTTCTGCAATTAAGAATGTGATGACCCCCTGGGTCACTCCTTGAACACCAAGATTAATTTGAGGCAAAGAACCACTAAAAGCCATTTTGAATATTAATAATATTTTTATTTATTATTATAATTTTCTCAAAAATCTCTGATAACATATAATACGATAATGTTACGTCGCTTAAAGGGATTTGCCTTTATATTAAATTAAATTACTAAGAATGTAATTAATTAATAATTAAGCTCAAGATCAAGTAAGGTTAACCGAAATAGGAGATCCGAGAAACACACGTATTCGAATTCTTAACTTTCATTAACTAAGTCGCTTAAACTGACGCTTACCTTAAGAGTACGTGAATTATATTTACCGCTGGCTTATATCAGCTTTCTGGTACGTCTTTCAGCACCACGTCTTCACGAATCTTATCTCCTTGAATCTTCTAGTAATGCATTTAATGTTACTAGCTCAATAGCCTTCCATCATCTCCTTGCTATTTCGCAACGCTCGACTTAAAAAACCTTATCTAATTTAAATATCCCGTACCTCTTTTTGGAGTTGATTGGAAATATAAACGCGAATTTATATTCCCCAGAAAGACGCCTAAGAAGATTAGTGGAAATGTTCCGTACAGATTCGTCACAAGAATGTCATTATATGTAAAATTAAATTAGTCTATTTCCATAAACTCTACCGAAAAATGACTTTAAACTATTAGAATGCTTAGAATTGATATGTAGTATTATTAAAAAAGGTTTTCATAAAACGAAATTTATTACGAATATTTTTAGAGAATAGCTATAATGCGTATTTAACTATTAACATGTTTACATTAATTAAACTTTCTGAAATAATTTCTGAAAGTAGAAAAATATTTGATAAAATAATGTACACAATTATTTTTAAATTTAAAGTTTAAAAATATAACTTGTACTTTGAATAATTTCCTACAGCAAAAAATTATCTTAATTTTTCCTTTATATATGCATGGCAATGTAAGTGAAACGCATTAAGGATTTAATTTTTCGTAATTATCTGCTTTGGGATTTTAAGCTACATTGTCTGTAATTATTCATTTTACATCATATGACTAATATCATGAGTAGTTCCCTGAATTTTAATTAAAAGTACAGAAGGTCAAATGGAAGGAGGTAAGTCATACATTTTAATTTTCTTGGACCAGATGTATTTTAGTTAGTAATAAAACATTTTAATTCAGTTAATTTAATATTTAAATTACTTCTTTAAGACTCTTGGAAGAAGGAAATGTTCATTACAAACTGCTTAAAAATTCTGTCAATTTTCCAAGTGCTTGGAAGGAAAAGGTTCAGAAATATCTTTGCATACACGTGCTGTCCAATATGTTATATTCTTCTGAAAGTAACCATTAGTTTTTCGTAAAATTGTTCATTTTTTCGTAAAAATATTGTTTTACATTCTCTTATTTTTATATAATGATTTTAATAACATTTTCATCCAATGAAATTATTTAGAGATATAAGCAATGCAGTTTTTTAATTTTCTGTTAAATAAATATAAGCTAGAAAAATTTGCTTCGATTTCAATATATTCAACTAACATCGATTAATTTCTCAGTATGTTTACTTTTTTCATTTTCTTCATTTCCGAACAAATAAAGGCAATGTTTGTGTTAAAATTATCTAGAATCCCCCTTTAAAATAGTTTTTTCTGTGCTTTAATTTTTATATGATTTAAATTGTTACTAAAATTACCTTATGGATTTATAATTACGTCTTTATACTGTTTTTCTACAAAGTGTATAAAATTTAAAACATGGAATTGATTCTCATATAACAAACACAGGTAGATTCTTTCGGACTAAGTCGTAATTTATTCCGAAACTATCCTGCAATTATAAAATATGTGATTAACAAAAAATAATTTACGCAATCCACAATAGCACAAATTCAAATTTTACACAAAAGTACAAATCCGTTATCACAGTATCTCAAATATCTTATTTGGTCAATGAAAATGCATATTCGATGTCAAACTTTGACTCATCTTTATTGCTTTCTATGCCTCCTCCTTAGTTGGCAATATTTGGAGATCAAATTTTTTGCCAAGAGAGAGGTCACTTCGATGCCTTTATTATTTTTTTAAAGAAATATTTCCCTTTCGCCCACAAACAATATTTTCGGCCGAAATACCGTTTCGGCAGAAAAGCAAACAGAGTCTGCAATACTGGCAATAATGTTTAGCTTGAGTGAGCTTTAATTATTGGAATTAACAAAGGCAACTCCTTACTATTGTTTACGCCCTTTTTTTAATGGTAGTTTCTACATTTTTGGTTGTGCATGATGCTGATAAGTTTAAAAAGATTTATTAGACACTGAAGGTTTAATAAATTTAAATAGCCTGCTGAAACTCTGCATTGACTCATTAGCTCTTCTCATACAGGAATATGTGGTCAAATCAGGTAATCTAAAATGCAAAATATGTATTTATTCAAACTGAATATTCAAACAGTGTTTTATGCTCTTCTTTATTCATAATTTTCCAATTGAAAGCATATTTACTAATGAAACATATTCACAATTCGAGTTAATTGCAGAGCATTTCGAATTAAACTAATGTATAGAAATTGTTTTTCAGTAGAATTGTTTTTCCTATAAAACAGCAGTTTAAACAAATCGATTTAATAAAAGTATAGAAATTATTTTTCAGTAGAATTTTTTCCCCATAAAACAGTAGTTTAAACAAATCGATTTAACCAAAGTAAATAAATATGGAGTTCATTGTAAAATGCTTATTAAAAAAATAAAAGGGATTTATTAGAATAATTAATTCGAATAAAAATCTAAATTGGAGATGAAGCAAAATTTTCTAATATCGTTTAGTTTATAAAACACATACAAAAATATTAAAATTTTCGATTTTCTTATATCCTTGAATAATTTAATAATAACTTAAAATTACTGTAAATTAAAAAAAATATCTTTCGTTTTTCTTCTCCTGATTTAATTTAAAAAAATAAGCCCCAAATACCATTGAAACTAATTTTTAAAAAATGTCGAAAAATTAATTACATGAAGAAGCTATGGATAATTCTCAAAAATGTTTTGTTTGTGTAAGATATACACACAAATAAATATAAACTATTATTCATACTAGGTTTCATAAAAATGTAACAAAGTTAAAAAGATTTTAACATTTTTAGTTTAAGTATCGGGCAAGAAATAATAAATCATAACTGAAATTTATACGTTTTTTTTAATATAAGAGGGAGAAAGATGCGTTAAAGAGTTTCTCAAAAAAATCATACGGGGAATATGTAGATTGTATATGTTAAGATCCTTAGTCAGCGTTTCTCAAACTTAATATGCGGGGAACGTAGATACAAATATGTCAAAAGATCCTTAGTCTAACGTTTCTAAAACTTAATCATGAAAATATTAACTATATATGTTAAGATGTCTAGCGTTTCTCAAACTTAATCATGCGGGGAACGAAATTATAAAGACCTTAGTCTCTCAAACGTTTCTCGAAACTATATATGTTAATCTTAGTCTAGCGTTTCTCAAACTTAATCATGCGGGGAACGATGTAGATAACTATATATGTTAAGATCCTTAGTCTAGCGTTTCTCAAACTTAATCATGCGGGGAACGATGTAGATACACCCGAAACATATATTTAAATCCATTTTTAGGCGTTTCTCAAACTTAATCATGCGGGGAACGATGTAGATACACCCTATATATGTTAAGATCCTTGTCTAGCGTTTCTCAAACTTAATCATGCGGGAACGATGTAGATACACCCTATATATGTTAAGATCCTTAGTCTAGCGTTTCTCAAACTTAATCATGCGGGGAACGATGTAGATACACCCTATATATGTTAAGATCCTTAGTCTAGCGTTTCTCAAACTTAATCATGCGGGGAACGATGTGTAGATACACCCTATATATTAAGATCCTTAGTCTAGCGTTTCTCAAACTTAATCATGGGGAACGATGTGTAGATACACCCTATATATGTTAAGATCCTTAGTCTAGCGTTTCTCAAACTTAATCATGCGGGGAACGATGTAGATACACCCTATATATGTTAAGAACGATGTGTAGATACACCCTATATATGTTAAGATCCTTAGTCTAGCGTTTCTCAAACTTAATCATGTTTCTCAAACTTAATCATGCGGGAACGGGAACGATAGTCTAGCGTAGATACACCCTATATATGTTAAGATCCTTAGTCTAGCGTTTCTCAAACTTAATCATGCGGGGAACGATGTGTAGATACACCCTATATATGTTAAGATCCTTAGTCTAGCGTTTCTCAAACTTAATCATGCGGGGAACGATGTAGATACACCCTATATATGTTAAGATCCTTAGTCTAGCGTTTCTCAAACTTAATCATGCGGGGAACGATGTGATACACCCTATATATATTAGATACACCCTATATATGTTAAGATCCTTAGTCTAGCGTTTCTCAAACTTAATCATGCGGGGAACGATGTAGATACACCCTATATATGTTAAGATCCTTAGTCTAGCGTTTCTCAAACTTAATCATGCGGGGAACGATGTAGATACACCCTATATATGTTAAGATCCTTAGTCTAGCGTTTCTCAAACTTAATCATGCGGGGAACGATGTAGATACACCCTATATATGTTAAGATCCTTAGTCTAGCGTTTCTCAAACTTAATCATGCGGGGAACGATGTAGATACATATATGTTAAGATCCTTAGTCTAGCGTTTCTCAAACTTAATCATGCGGGGAACGGGGAACGATGTGTAGATACACCCTATATATGTTAAGATCCTTAGTCTAGCGTTTCTCAAACTTAATCATGCGGGGAACGATGTAGATACACCCTATATATGTTAAGATCCTTAGTCTAGCGTTTCTCAAACTTAATCATGCATGGGGAACGATGTAGATACACCCTATATATGTTAAGATCCTTAGTCTAGCGTTTCTCAAACTTAATCATGCGGGGAACGATGTAGATACACCCTATATATGTTAAGATCCTTAGTCTAGCGTTTCTCAAACTTAATCATGCGGGGAACGATGTGTAGATACACCCTATATATGTTAAGATCCTTAGTCTAGCGTTTCTCAAACTTAATCATGCGGGGAACGATGTAGATACACCCTATATATGTTAAGATCCTTGTCTAGCGTTTCTCAAATAACACCCTATATATGTTAAGATCCTTAGTCTAGCGTTTCTGCGGGGAACAAACTTAATCATGTTTCTCAAACTTAATCGGGGAACGATGTAGATACACCCTATATATGTTAAGATCCTTAGTCTAGCGTTTCTCAAACTTAATCATGCGGGGAACGATGTGTAGATACACCCTATATATGTTAAGATCCTTAGTCTAGCGTTTCTCAAACTTAATCATGCGGGGAACGGGATAACTATATATGTTAAGATCCTTAGTCTAGCGTTTCTCAAACTTAATCATGCGGGGAACGATGTAGATACACCCTATATATGTTAAGATCCTTAGTCTAGCGTTTCTCAAACTTAATCATCGGGGAACGATGTAGATACACCCTATATATGTTAAGATCAGTCTAGCGTTTCTCAAACTTAATCATGCGGGGAACGATGTAGATACACCCTATATATGTTAAGATCCTTAGTCTAGCGTTTCTCAAACTTAATCATGCGGGGAACGATGAAGATACACCCTATATATGTTAAGATCCTTAGTCTAGCGTTTCTCAAACTTAATCATGCGGGGAACGATGTGTAGATACACCCTATATATGTTAAGATCCTTAGTCTAGCGTTTCTCAAACTTAATCATGCGGGGAACGATGTAGATACACCCTATATATGTTAAGATCCTTAGTCTAGCGTTTCTCAAACTTAATCATGCGGGGAACGATGTAGATACACCCTATATATGTTAAGATCCTTAGTCTAGCGTTTCTCAAACTTAATCATGCGGGGAACGATGTAGATACACCTATATATGTTAAGATCCTTAGTCTAGCGTTTCTCAAACTTAATCATGCGGGGAACGATGTAGATACACCCTATATATGTTAAGATCCTTAGTCTAGCGTTTCTCAAACTTAATCATGCGGGGAACGATGTGTAGATACACCCTATATATGTTAAGATCCTTAGTCTAGCGTTTCTCAAACTTAATCATGCGGGGAACGATGTGTAGATACACCCTATATATGTTAAGATCCTTAGTCTAGCGTTTCTCAAACTTAATCATGTGGGAACGATGTGTAGATACACCCTATATATGTTAAGATCCTTAGTCTAGCGTTTCTCAAACTTAATCATGCGGGGAACGATGTAGATACACCCTATATATGTTAAGATCCTTAGTCTAGCGTTTCTCAAACTTAATCATGCGGGGAACGATGTAGATACACCCTATATATGTTAAGATCCTTAGTCTAGCGTTTCTCAAACTTAATCATGCGGGGAACGATGTAGATACACCCTATATATGTTAAGATCCTTAGTCTAGCGTTTCTCAAACTTAATCATGCGGGGAACGATGTAGATACACCCTATACCCTATATATGTTAAGATCCTTAGTCTAGCGTTTCTCAAACTTAATCATGCGGGGAACTTAATCATGCGGGGAACGATGTAGATACACCCTATATATGTTAAGATCCTTAGTCTAGCGTTTCTCAAACTTAATCATGCGGGGAACGATGTGTAGATACACCCTATATATGTTAAGATCATTGTCTAGCGTTTCTCAAACTTAATCATGCGGGGAACGATGTGTAGATACACCCTATATATGTTAAGATCCTTAGTCTAGCGTTTCTCAAACTTAATCATGGGGAACGATGTAGATACACCCTATATATGTTAAGATCCTTAGTCTAGCGTTTCTCAAACTTAATCATCAAACTTAATCATTGTCTAGCGTTTCTCAAACTTAATCATGCGGGGAACGATGTAGATACACCCTATATATGTTAAGATACACGTTTCTATATATGAACGATTAAGATCTTAATCATGCGGGAACTTATATGTTAAGATCCTAGCGTTTCTCAAACTTAATCATGCGGGGAACGATGTAGATACACCCTATATATGTTAAGATCCTTAGTCTAGCGTTTCTCAAACTTAATCATGCGGGGAACGATGTGTAGATACACCCTATATATGTTAAGATCCTTAGTCTAGCGTTTCTCAAACTTAATCATGCGGGGAACGATGTGTAGATACACCCTATATATGTTAAGATCCTTGTCTAGCGTTTCTCAAACTTAATCATGCGGGGAACGATGTAGATACACCCTATATATGTTAAGATCCTTAGTCTAGCGTTTCTCAAACTTAATCATGTGGGGAACGATGTAGATACACCCTATATATGTTAAGATCCTTAGTCTAGCGTTTCTCAAACTTAATCATGCGGGGAACGATGTAGATACACCCTATATATGTTCCTTAGTCTAGATCTATATATGTTAAGATCCTTAGTCTAGCGTTTCTCAAACTTAATCATGCGGGGAACGATGTAGATACACCTATATATGTTAAGATCCTTAGTCTAGCGTTTCTCAAACTTAATCATGCGGGGAACGATGTAGATACACCCTATATATGTTAAGATCCTTAGTCTAGCGTTTCTCAAACTTAATCATGCGGGGAACGATGTAGATACACCCTATATATGTTAAGATCCTTAGTCTAGCGTTTCTCAAACTTAATCATGCGGGGAACGATGTAGATACACCCTATATATGTTAAGATCCTTAGTCTAGCGTTTCTCAAACTTAATCATGCGGGGAACGATGTAGATACACCCTATATATGTTAAGATCCTTAGTCTAGCGTTTCTCAAACTTAATCATGCGGGGAACTAGATACACCCTATATATGTTAAGATCCTTAGTCTAGCGTTTCTCAAACTTAATCATGAACGATGTAGAACTATATATGTTAAGATCCTTAGTCAGCGTTTCTCAAACTTAATCATGCGGGGAACGATGTAGATACCCCTATATAGATCCGTCTAGCGTTTCTCAAACTTAATCATGCGGGGAACGATGTAGATACACCCTATATATGTTAAGATCCTTAGTCTAGCGTTTCTCAAACTTAATCATGCGGGGAACGATGTAGATACACCCTATATATGTTAAGATCCTTAGTCTAGCGTTTCTCAAACTTAATCATGCGGGGAACGATGTAGATACACCCTATATATGTTAAGATACTAGCGTTTCTCAAACTTAATCATGCGGGGAACTATATATGTTAAGATCCTTAGTCTAGCGTTTCTCAAACTTAATCATGCGGGGAACGATGTAGATACACCCTATATATGTTAAGATCCTTAGTCTAGCGTTTCTCAAACTTAATCATGCGGGGAACGATGTAGATACACCCTATATATGTTAAGATCCTTAGTCTAGCGTTTCTCAAACTTAATCATGCGGGGAACGATGTGTAGATACACCCTATATATGTTAAGATCCTTAGTCTAGCGTTTCTCAAACTTAATCATGCGGGGAACGATGTAGATACACCCTATATATGTTAAGATCCTTAGTCTAGCGTTTCTCAAACTTAATCATGCGGGGAACGATGTAGATACACCCTATATATGTTAAGATCCTTAGTCTAGCGTTTCTCAAACTTAATCATGCGGGGAACGATGTAGATACACCCTATATATGTTAAGATCCTTAGTCTAGCGTTTCTCAAACTTAATCATGCGGGGAACGATGTAGATACACCCTATATATGTTAAGATCCTTAGTCTAGCGATCATGCGGGGAACGATGTAGATACACCCTATATATGTTAAGATCCTTAGTCTAGCGTTTCTCAAACTTAATCATGCGGGGAACGATGTAGATACACCCTTATATATGTTAAGATCCTTAGTCTAGCGTTTCTCAAACTTAATCATGCGGGGAACGATGTAGATACACCCTATATATGTTAAGATCATTAGTCTAGCGTTTCTCAAACTTAATCATGCGGGGAACGATGTAGATACACCCTATATATGTTAAGATCCTTAGTCTAGCGTTTCTCAAACTTAATCATGCGGGGAACGATGTAGATACACCCTATATATGTTAAGATCCTTAGTCTAGCGTTTCTCAAACTTAATCATGCGGGGAACGATGTGTAGATACACCCTATATATATTAAGATCATTGTCTAGCGTTTCTCAAACTTAATCATGCGGGGAACGATGTAGATACACCCTATATATGTTAAGATCCTTAGTCTAGCGTTTCTCAAACTTAATCATGCGGGGAACGATGTGTAGATACACCCTATATATGTTAAGATCCTTAGTCTAGCGTTTCTCAAACTTAATCATGCGGGGAACGATGTAGATACACCCTATATATGTTAAGATCCTTAGTCTAGCGTTTCTCAAACTTAATCATGCGGGGAACGATGTAGATACACCCTATATATGTTAAGATCCTTAGTCTAGCGTTTCTCAAACTGTGGGACACGCCCCCTAGGGGAAGGGTGATAACTTTAGGAAGGGGCCACGAGCATATTGAAAAGTCGAAAACAAGAGATTATTTTAAAACAAATTATTAATTTACAAAAAAGTTAGCAAACAAAAAACATTCGAACAAAATAAAAAATGAAATACAAATTTACATTGATATAAAACACTTTTAAAATGCATTGTGCAGTACTGATACATTTATAATTAATTTAACGGTACTAAGTTAAGAACAAGTTTAATAATTACCAGTGACCCCAAGAGATTGCCATACATAAAAGTATATACAAAAATTAAAACATATCTTGTAATTTGTACGGTTTATAATTTATCTCTTAACTGCCGATTATTAGAAAAGTGATTCGCTACCCAATCCCACCGTTTTTTAACACGTAGGCGAGTGCGTGTGGTACATTGAGGAGAGAAAAGTAATAAATAATCAAATTTTTTGAAACGAGTAAATCCTTTGCAAACATTGTCAAGGTCATTTTATTGCATTCCAAAGCCTTCGGAATAATTTCATAGATAGTAGTACAGAGAAAAGATAGCGTTTTGGAAAGACGCATATATACGTACGGGACAATTAACATTTTATGTGAGCGAGACATTTATATACGCTGGTGGCACTTAAGAGGTTAAAGTCGTGTTGCAGCTTTAGCGTCAGAGTGTAGTATTTTTGAATTCAATGCATTATATTTATGTGTAGGGGGTGCGATGAAAATTATTATTGGATATTGCGTCGCAAGTATTGAAACTTTGAGAAGCACTGCTTTAGTCAGAATTCATTGACATGTGACTGAGGATATCCTAACTGATTCTGCTATTGTTTGAATCCTGTTCTAACGCATGCTGCAGAAATCTTTTGGATGTTTTCAGTGGTGCGGGAAGTCTGCGGATGTCCAGAGCGTCTGTGGTCTTGGACACTTTCCTTGACTTTGCTGAAATGTCGATCCCTCTCAAAAGCTTACGTTCGCAGTAATGTATAACAGCCTCAAGCATGCTTCAAAATGTCGTAAGTCGTCGCAGCATTTTTTCCCGAAGGACCAAAAAATTTGATATTCATTGTCTGCTCAACACACAAATGCAATTTCTTTCAATCGCTGATGACTAAATGCATCCATCTACAAAATACGACGCCGTAGCTAGCCAATGACCACGTGATTTGAGACAAGTGTTTTTCAGAAAAGGAAAATAACGCAGTAACACAGAAATTTTATAGTAGTCGTTCCACTGCAAAAAGCTTTCATGTTATAGGCTAAGTCCGAGATTTTCGGAATCCTACCTCGTATAAGTTCTTATTACATCGGATGCATACAAATGACTTATTTGGAAAGGCTCTTAAAAATACTGTCTTCTTTTTCAACGGAAATTAAAATAACAATTGAAAGTTTAACAAGAGGGCACGTGACAAAAATTTCAACCTATTCTTTTTCCGTTAAAAGACTGATAATGCGGCTATTTACTTGGACATGCTACAGATTTGGTAGTTGTCACAGTCAGAATATGGTGATTTCATGCTATCGTAAAACTGTTTACGTGTTCATCTACGTTTAACTGTTCATGGGCTTTTAACACTTTATCTACCACATTATAATTTACTGCAATTTTTTTTTCATGCAATGTTTTTTTTTGGATCACTACATTGAAAATTAAGGGATATATAGAAAGAAAATACTCAACTTTAGGAAATTTGAAAAATATGATAATGTACCGATGATTTTAAGTGGGGACTTCACTATTAACTTTGCAGATGACAAAAATCTACCACTAATCGAATTTCTAAATAAACACTTAATATAAATATGTCCTTTGATCGAAAACTTAGTACTACAAAATATAAAACGATGCGGATTTTACGCGATACTTAGATAAATTTGAATCAAACATTTTAGTTTCTTACTTTAGCTACCATAAGCCTATTGTATTTTTTAAAACAAAATGAAATAACTGAAAGTACAAAAAATCCAAGTATTGTTGAAATTAATGATGACAGTGGTGCAAACAATTAAAAAAATATTAAAAATCAAGTACATTGAAATTTAAGTAAATGCAAGTATTATCCATAAATAATATGATTGTATATTAATTGTTATTTCAATTGAATTGTATTTAGATTTTGTCATGATCTAGTACAGCCAATAATATATTTGAATAATAAAAAACCATATAAACATGCATATAATTGTTGCTCGAAGTGTCAAAAGATGTGAAAACCAGATTGATGCTGATCATTTTAATTCAAACGTTAAAAAATTTTGAAATTTCAAATTTTAATACTAAACGTTATAAGTTTTCACTTCTATCGGCAGTCTCTATAACTGCCAATTTGTTTCCTTCTCAAACTTTTTATATTTGCGACCCAATTTTCAATGATAATTTTCATACCCCCACCCCTCCATTCCTTAACAATATATTGCATTCAATAATAATGTACTATGCAGCTAAAGTTACAACACGACTTTAATTATAAACAGTACAAATTATCAAGATAAATATTAAATTTGGTAAAGAGTGTTTTTTTTTTCAGGTATAGAAGTTTAAGTTGGCATTACTTTCCAAGATGGTGACCGATTTAACAGCTATCAAGTGATTTATTCTCAGTTTGGTTTGGCAATTCATCAAAACGATCATCAAGCAAGGCGTAGATTCGTTGAATGGGCCGAAAACGAGATTGCCGTTGTTCCCGATTTTCATAAGCGAATTTTGTTTAGCGATGAAGCGCACTTCTGGTTGAATGGCTACGTCAACAAACAAAACTGCCGCATTTGGGGTGAAGCTAATCCACAAGTGTATGTCGAAACACCGTTACATTTCGAAAAACTGACTGTTTGGAGCGCTTTATGGGCTGGTGGAATCATTGGTCCGTACTTCTTCAAAAACGATGAAGGCCACAACGTTACAGTCAATGGTAATCGGTATAGAGCCATTATTACTAAATTTTTCATTCCTGAATTGAACAATCATGATGTCCAGGAGCTGTGGTTCCAACGAGACGGCGCAACATGCCCCACAACTCGTGCCACAATCAATTTATTGAAAGACACGTTTGGTGACCGCCTAATTTCACGTTTTGGACCTGTGAATTGGCCTCCAAGATCTTGTGATTTAACACCGCTAGGCTATTTTCTGTGAGGCTATGTTAAGTCATTGATTGGTCTATGCGGATAAGCCACAAACGCTTGACCGTTTGGAAGACAACATTCACCGTGTTATTGCCGATATACCGCCACAAATGTTGGAAAAAGTCATCGAAAATTGGACGTCCAGATTGGACTACATCCGAGCCAGCCGTGGCATTCCTATGCCAGAAATCATATTTAAAATGTAATGCCACAAGATTATCTTTCGAATAAAAAACAAATCCACGTCAATCGAATAATACATCGTTGTTTTATTGCAATTTAAAGTTCTTTACCTCTAAAAAATACCCTTTATTAATGTAAATATTATTTTACTTTTTATTATATCTGAATATATTTTCTTTTGTTTCCTTACAGTAAATTAATATTTTTCAAAATAATGTTTTATTTCCGACATGTTCGCGCCCCCTTGGTAGAATTATTACGCCCCCTAGGGTCGTGCCTCATAGTTTGAGAAACGCTGACTTTTGTGTATGCGGAATTTCAACATAAAACATGTTTTCTTCATAATTATATTCTGAATATACGCATAAACAGGGCATTTCTGCATTCATGGGTTAAACTTTAAAGAGTAGTAAAATGCACTACAGTAAACATGTTTTTAATAAAAATAAAGGAATCGTGTTTTAAGGTTGGTATGCAAGAAATATGCATAAAATCCAGCATATATTATTCTCGAACATCATCATAAGAATTTTCCGAAATTCGTCTCTGAAACAATTTTGATACATGCTTTAAAAAAACCTTCTTCCAACAACTTCTAGCTAATTTTATAGTTGGAATACTGAGAGCCATGTTGGAAATGTTCCAAATGATATAATTTATAACTAAAAGAAAATATAAGAAAAAAGGCGCAAAAGGTTTTTTCAGAAATTATTTTGGAGAACAGCGAAATTTTAAAGCAAACAACATTTTTTAACTTAAACATAATTTCATATAATGAATATAGGAAAAAGGAAATAAAATCAAAGTCGATTTGCAGTTATGGAATTGCATTCCGAGAATGAGTTTCTATAAAAATCCGTTTCTTCTATAATTTGCATTGAAGATTTCAAATTAAAAAAAATCATAGCTATAGAACAACATTAATTAAAATTTTGAACAAAAATATGGTTTGTTGAAACTTTAAAAATAATTCTTAATGATTGGAAGAATTAACACATTAACATAACGACATATTTTTAAAAAATTCTAAAAGACGAAATTGATGTAATATATATATATATATATATATATATATATATATATATATATATATATATATATATATATATATATATATATATATATATGTATATATATATACATATTTTATTTTGAAGCTCTTACAACACAAACCGTCTGTCTTCTGGCTCCTACATCAAATCTTTTCCGTTGTGTATGTTAGAGTGGGTATAAGTTTTTTAGAATTTTAAAACATACCTATGCGAAATGATGTCTTATGGTATATAGATAAAGAATAAAAATATTAAATATAAAAAGTCAGAAATAT
Source organism: Trichonephila clavipes (assembly GCA_019973935.1). NCBI lineage: Eukaryota > Metazoa > Arthropoda > Arachnida > Araneae > Nephilidae > Trichonephila > Trichonephila clavipes. The sequence continues at coordinate 117,717 of BMAU01015452.1, forward strand.
TTAAGCATTTCCACAATTGAACTAAAATTTCGGTATTTAAGTTTTTTTGCAATAAAAAGTCAAAGTAATTTTTGTCAAAAGGAAGCAGTATTAAATACTTTTTATACATGTAAGCCCAATTTTTATTGACGAAAATTGTCGGTAAAATACTGGCATTGATCCTCTCTAGACCCAATTATGCGACAAGTCAGCATTATATTTGTTTGAAAAGTGGGTTTGATTTTTGTACCTGCTTTGAAACAGGGTAAATGTGAAGAAAAGCGAGTTCATTTTCAAATTTTCCCATGATGCTTTGTGACGGAGATTCCTTTATTGAAATATGGCTACTGTTATTGATTGTGCTCGTTGGTCCACTGAAGAAATAACATCTGGGAAGGAGTAAAAAAAGGAGTAAATGCTTAAAACAAAAATTTTATACACTCTCTCAAATACTGAAATTATACTAAGTTAAACTAGCAATAAAAAAATGAAATCGAATAACTATAATCCAAATTGTATATAAAAGATTATTCCGTTTCTTACATTAGTGCAGAGCTTCTCAAAGTTGCAATATTTGCGATCCAATATTCAATCATAATTTTCATCGCGCCTCCCTCTTGCAATAATAATGCATTGAATTCAATAATACTATATTTTGACGCCTAATCTATGATACAACTTTAACCTTTTAAGCAGCTCAGGCGTATATAAACGTCTCGTTTACCCAAAGTATTTTTACCTGACGTACATATACGTCTATCTGAAATATGATCTTTTCTGTGCACTACTGTCCATAAAATTATTCCAAAAGCTATGGAATTCAATAAAAGGACATTGACAATGTTTGCGAAGGATTTACTTATTTCAGATAATATTTGCTTCTCTCTCTATCTTTCTTCTTTCATCGTTCCCCAATAAATCACATACGCGCACCTACTTGGAAAACCGTTGGCATTGGGAAGAGAATCGCGAAACTTTTAATCGGCAGTCAAGGGATTAATTATAAACCCTACAAATTATCAAGATAAGAGTTAATTTTTGTTTTGAAACATACACTGGTGTGCAAAAATTAAGGACGAAGTCGAAACATTAGCATATCAGCTGAACGAAGAGGCAGAGCGGACAGAAAGACCAATCAGGAGATTAAGTTAGGTGATGTACGGTAGCACATGCGCAGATATGCAGGTAGACGTAATGGGGGAGTGTCTGGGTAGTATAAAGCATGTTGTCGGTGTAAGATCAGTATTTCTTGCAAAGAGATTGCACGCCGTATAGCAGTTAAAATCACACCGAGTTGCTGCCTCAGCGAGAAATGGCGAATAATCAATCTATTAGACGACATCTGGATGTTTTTACCCGAGGTCGAATCATTGGGAAGTTGGAGGAAGGTCGCAGCGTGACAAGTGTGGCTGCAGAGTTCGGAATTGCTCACAGCATCGTTTCACGACTTTGGAGACAATTTCAAACTACAGGAACAGCTATCCGGGGGTTCAGTAGTGGTCGTCCACGAGGAACCACACCCGCAGATGACCGGTACATTGTCTAACAGGCCAGAAGAAACAGGCGGCAGACAGCGGGAGAAATCGCTAGACACACGACACAGGCGACTGGACGACCGATATCGCGTTTTACCGTGGCCAGAAGACTGCACGGTGGTGCTCTGTTTGCACGACGCCCTGTACGCTGTGTAACTTTAACGCCTGCCCATCGGAGAAGGCGTTCTCTGTGGTGCCGGGAACACCGGAATTGGAGAAACAATGAATGGGGACGAGTACTCTTTACAGATGAGAGCAGATTCAGTTTGAGTAGCGATTCTCATCGCATACTCATCTGGAGAGAGCGGGGAAGCCGCAATCATCCCTCGAACATCATTGAAAGGGACAGGTATGGAGGTCGCGGTGTTCTCGTTTGGGGAGGCATCATGCTTGGTAGTCGTACAGACCTTCACATCTTCGACGCAGGTTCAGTCAACGGGACCCGTTATTGTAACGAGATTCTTCTTCCATATGTGCGTCTTTTTAGAGGCGCTATGGGTCTGCAGATCCTTTTCATGGACGACAATGCACCATGTCATCGCACAGTAGCTGCCGAACAACTCTTAGAGAGTTTGGATATTGAACGTATGGATTGGCCGGCACGATCTCCGGATCTCAATCCCATCGAGCATGTATGGGATTTTCTAGGCAGACGCTTGGCAGCTCGTACCTTACCACCAGTAACGATTCGGGAGCTTCGATTGGCGCTGCAAGACGAATGGGCAGCAATGCCTCAACAACTCATTGACACCCTCATTCTCAGCATGGGCAGACGCTGTGAAACTGCCTAGCAGTCAGGGGAGATCATATCCCCTACTAAAGTCCGTTTGTTTCTTGCTGGACACCCATCACAGGGATGTTTCGGCCTTCAGTCGCATTGCGCTCCATGCTACTTTTTCAATCAAGCTTCTTTTTATCCCTCTGATTTCTCTTTTAGTATGTGTTGCTTACATATTACACATGTGCTTACGTATTGGGGATCTTACGGTATTAAATGTGTTGATTTGGAAAGCTTTTGTACAAAGTTATATCGAAAAAACCGTCTCGTCCTTAATTTTTGCACACCAGTGTATATAAATAACAAGCCCAGGGGGTCACTGGTAATTAATAAACTTGTTCTTAACTTAGTATTGTTAAATTAATTATAAAATACATTGAGTAGCACTGATACATTTATAAGTGCAATAGATCAGTGTAAATGTGTATTTAATTTTTTTATTTTGTCAGAATGTATTTTCTTTGTTTGCTTTCTGTGTTGATTAATAATTTTTTTAAAGAATCTTTCGTTTTCGACTTTTGAATATTTTCGCACCCCCCTCGTAGAGTTGTCACCCACCCAAGGTGGGGGGGGTGCTCCACAGTTTGAGAAACGCTGCATTAGTCCATAAGTTGTTGAAAAATATTCAAAATAGAATTTGTAATACTAAGATTGTGTATACATTTTTTTACGAATAAAAGATGCATGTGCAAATGTAACTGTATTCTTCGCATTTGCATTTATACATACATTTCATTTTACTTTACACTTAATACATTTTATGTATCATTATAAAAGAAAATTCCTGTAGTTCCTGAAATAAAACTAATATTCGCAATGTCACAGCTTTAACAGGCGGGCTGAAAAGTTCGAAGGCTGACACATAGATGGCGCTAATAGTATCATATCCATATGATTTTTAGTTAGCCCTAACCTTCAAAAGACACATGTATAAATTTGACAGCTGTTGCACTATTAGTATCCGAGTTATAGCATTTTTAATTAAATAACTTTTGTTAGTTTGAAAAAATGGATAAAAAGGAGTTTCGTGTGTTAATAAAGCACTGCTTTTTGGCGAAAAAAATACTGTTGAAACCAAGGCTTGGCTTGATAAACATTATTCGGACTTTGCACCAGGAAAATCAACCATAGAGAAGTGGTTCGTTAAATTTAAACGAGGCGAAATGAACACCGAGGACGATGCACGCAGTGGACACCCCAAAGAGGCTGTTACCGACGAAAACATCAAAAAAGTCCACAAAATAATTTTTGATAACCGTAAAGTGAAGTTGATTGAGATAGCTGAGACTTTAAAGATATCAAAGGAACGTGTTGGTCATATCGTGAATGAATATTTGGATATGCGAAAGCTCTGTTCAAAGTGGGTGCCGCGCGAGCTCACAATCGACCCAAAACAACAACAAATCAATGATTCTAAGCAGTGTTTGCAGCTGTTCAATCGTAATAAATCTGAATTTTTGCGTCGATATGTGACGATGGATGAAACATAGCTCCATCATTTCACTCTGGAGTCCAATCGACAGTCAGCCGAGTGGACTGCACGTGATGAACCAACTCCAAAGTGTGGAAAGACGCAAAAGTCGGCTGGCAAGGTTATGGCATCAGTATTTTGGGATACTCATGTTATAATATTTATTGACTATCTTAAAAAGGGAAAACCATAAACAGCAACTATTACGTAGCGTTATTGGAGCGTTTAAAAGACGAAAAAGTGGAAAAGCGGCCTCATTTGAAGAAAAAGAAAGTGCTGCTTCATCAAGACAATGCACCGTGTCACTAATCAAAGAAATCGATGACAAAATTGCATGAATTGGGCTTCGAATTGCTTCTGCATCCACCGTACAATCCAGATATGGTTCCCAGACCTCAAGAGGATGCTCGCTGGACAGAAATCTTGCACCGATGAAGAGATAATCGCCGAAACTGAAGACTATTTTAAGGCTGAAGGCAAATCGTATTATAAAAATGGTATCGAAAAATTGTAAGGCCGCTATAATCGTTTTATCACCCTCGAAGGAAACTATATTGAATAATAAAATCCAACCTTATAAAAAAAAAAATTTTTCTATGCTAGCCTACGAACTTTTCAGCCCATCTGGTACACTAGAAGAAAGAAAATATTTCAGGGAAGATTGTTTTCATATTGTTTTTCTAAATTTCCTCCTCTAAACTAGGTGATATATTTAGTTTTTCAATTAACTTGAAATATATTTTTCTACAACCAATTTAATGTTATGTAGTAGCCTAAGGGTTTAATATCTTCAACGTTTACCAAAACGCATCCACGTCCGTATGAGAAAATTACTTTTATTTCAAACTGATACGATTCGTTAAGAATCCAATTGTGAAAAGGGATAACAGTTTTAAGCAACCAGGTAAAATACAATCGTATCTACGAAAAAAAATCTTATCCGTGGATAATTCGGAAAATGTTGACGCGTTATATGACCTTTTAATTCCCCCAAACAGATAAATATTTTTAGTAATAAAATAATAGATTTAAATTTTGAAACTGTATTACATAAGTATAATTTACAGTCTTTTTGCTTTGTTGTTTTAGAAAAAAACTTTCATATTGACTTTCTTTTTCAAATGACAATCATACTGGTCACAAACTTTCAGTTTTGTCTATTTATTCCTTTCCTTATTTTGTAACTATTTTTTCACTTGTTGTTGACAGTTCTTCCACATTCAATTCCAGACGCGAAAAGAAAAATGGAGTATTTTCTTTTGCGCTTTTCGTTGCTACAATCGTTCCTTTTGCGTATACATTGGATTGACCAACGCCCTATTCATCAACAGTTCCAACAAGAGAAAAAAAAAGCTCGTGACGATCAATTCTGTTTTTCCGGTTGGTTACGAGAAAGAAATGACAAAAGAAAAATAAGTTACAGTAAACCCTACTCCCATACCACGGTAGATACGCTCTGTGTAACGAGAATCTGTGACCTACAAGTTACTTACCTTAACAAATAATATAAAAAAATAATAAGTCAATTCCTCTACTTAGATTAACAACGAAAAATTTCATTTTAGCTACTTTTTATTAAATAGTTACAATTAATATAAATATTTATATACATATGAAAGAATCACAACATTAAGTGGTAATTAATTTTTATTAATTATCATTAAAGTATCGTATTGTCTTCCAAAA
>BMAU01015453.1:0-55000 GCA_019973935.1 Trichonephila clavipes
ATTAAAAGTAAACAGATCTTGGTGAGGATTTCCCCCACCAAGTCCGACAGTAATGATTACAAAATGTTACTTCCTGTATCAGGTCAGGGTTAATGATCGTGTTGTATCTTCTTCATTCTTTCCTTTCATAAATGATAACATTGTCAGCTTCATAAGAGCAAACTTATTCGAAGTAATAATACGCGTTATTAGGTTTTACAATTACCTTTCTCTTGCAAGGGATATTATCATCCCTTCTACATAATCTGGAGTCGAATCGAGCTATGTTACGTCATATATTACCATATCCTCCTAATCCGCTGTGTATTCGACAGGTGCCGATTTCCTAGGATCACAAGGAGCCATCTCAATTTCCATTTTTGGATTTATGTTGTTAGATCTGTTTTTAGGAGGTCGTTTTCCCCCACGGGGTTTAGAAGTTTGTTTCGTATCCTGGGATGTAGCAGGTATAGCACTGGATGCAGTGGCGGTAGCCTAAAGAACAGGACTTGCTGTGGATGAGGAAGATGCAGCAGGGTCATCATGAGGGTCAAAATGTAAACTTAAAGAGCAAAACAGGTAAAATATTTTCCAAAAAATTCCTGTAAAGAAACACGCTAGACTCCAATCACCAAAGTTTTATTTTTGGCAACCCTATATGAAACTAACACTTTTTTTCATTTATTTGTTATCTTGTACACTGTGCTAGTTGTTCTTTCTGAGCCCACGTTTCTCGTCTTACAGGAAAAATCGCTGTATGATGGACGAAAGCATTCAGTTATCTCAATGAATGAATTTACGAGCTATTCAGAAACTTGGATTCTGCCACTGACTTTCAAGACTTTATGTATTTCTTTTGATTAAAATTTACATGTGTAAAACATCCAAATACTTAAAGGCTTAAAAGCACTTGCGTGGTGCTAACGAAAAATGTTAAAAACTAACTTCTCTTAGCTACGTTTTTTCCTAGATTGGTGAATCCACGTACATAAGCTTAAGTAACGAAATATACGGGTTTTGTTTCTTCAAAAAGTAACCACAATTTGAAATTTATCATTTAAATCTTGATACACACAATTCTCATGTCTCTACTCACTCAGTTCATTCTACTTGTACTTCTTTTCGCTCTTGTATCTTTTTTTTTTTCAGTTTACTTATGCTTGGGGGTAAAGAACAAAGAAAGAAAATATTTATTTTTTTCTTTCTGTAATTGACGAGGGGACTCTAAGACTCTTGGAGATTATCTGCAATCCAATGAAAGCAAGTAACCGTACAGGTAAAAGAATATTACGTTTTCTTTTCCTTTTTCCGATTTTTTTAGATCTTCTTTGATTACATGGTAGCAGCTTAAATAAAGACAAATAGGTTACTGTTTCATTCATCTTTTCGATGGAGCATTATCATTAAAAAGGCGTGAAATAATATATAGGAATAATGCTTAAGAACGTAAAAAAAAAGAAAAACTTTTTTAAGTAACATTAATTTATAGGAATGATTTTACTCTGTTTTGTAAATTCTGTTATCCATGCTCATGTTTTTAAATATATTCATAAAGCATATAAAATGCTGAAGAGAGCTTCAATTTTTAGTTTAAAGTGGGTTTTGGAAGCAATCAAAAATGATGATGGTGTTTTTAACAGCCATAACACTTAAAAGAAGATTTTAGCCAGACCTCGTTTCAACCGATTAATGTAGGGTTAGGCAACTAGCAGCCCGTGGGTCCCACGAAGCCCGCAAGTAGTTTTTTATCGGTCCGCCAAGATAGTCAGAACACCAAATAAGTAGATAATTAATAATAATTTGGGGCAGCATATATTTTTAAGCAAGGTTTTTCATTCAGAAAGATCAACAAGATTAAATATAGATACAAGTTGTCTGACTATGCTTATTTGCAGGCTATGTTGAGAATTTAAACAAGCAATGTCCCACTTGATTTTAAAAAAAATGTAGAAAAGTGTTATATTGTACATTTGTCTCATTAAACTGATTCTAACATTAAATTTTATTACAGCTATAAATGATATGAAATTAGCACAATAAATAAATTGACTAAAATTGTGGCTATTTTTAATATAACTAACTTATAATAGTGGATTTTTAAATGAAACAACTTATACCTTTTTGGAGACGCAATCATTTTTAAAAAAGTACGACCCACCTGTATTATTCGCTTCCACAATGTGGCCTGAGAGCCAAAAGAGTCTATCTAAGAGTCTCTATCCTCAAGCCAAAAGAGTTGCCCACCCCTGGCTTAGTGAATTTAGAGTTTAAATGTTGTGAGCATAATTTCTAGTTTCTTCACGAATATTTTATGTGCCCCACGTACAAACCTGGCATTTTTCATAAAATGTTTAAAATTCTGCTGAGTACTTTTCAACCGTGAGAATTTTTTTTTTATTTCACACACTGAAGATAATCAAGTTTACAAGTTACTAACTTCGCAAGAAATACTTGTGAATTAACACAATTAAAAACAAGAAAACCAGTTAAACTGTTATGCAAGTTTGGGATTTCCACACGATATCTGCAACTATTCAACGTCTGCAAACTGAGTCAAAGTTCCATATGTACGGAAAAAGTAAATTTATTATAGAACACGTGTTCCATTTCTTATCTATTGTACTCAAATAACACTTAGTGTGGACAGTTCATGATATCTGATCAATATTAGAATTAAGGGGAGTTGGAAACCTCTCTCTCTGTACTGACAATGTTAAATTGGCTGTTTTCGATGAACCTTTTCTCAAAATCTGTTTTATGCACATGCTTGAAATTTTTCATACTATTAAAGTACACCTCTCTCATTATACTAAAATGAGCTTTTAGCTAATTTTGAATTTTTTAATAAATTAGGAAATATTTTATCAAATGTTGCGAAATTTGACCCATTTTTTACTTAAAAAATTTGTAAAAATTAAATTTTTGAGTTTTTTACAAAAAGTTCATTTTAGTATATATTAGACATCATTATAAATAATTCACAAAAAAATTACATACCTGTGAACAGTAGTTTCTCAGAAAAGGTACATCGCACATTACGATTTACATTTTGAGATAAATTGATTTTAATGTATACAGTGAGGCTTCTAATCGGCTAGGAAATAAAAAAATAAAAGGCTCAATTTAAAATAAAAGATGCATGTTTTGGTTTATATCAGTCGTTACACTTTTAAGCAAAAACAAAGTAATTTGTTTACAATTTTCGCCATTAAAATGGCCGTGGCCCAAATTCAACGATTATTTAAAAATACCTTTGAAGGGCTTCTAAATACCCTAGAGGTTAAAGTAAGGTATTTTTAGAAAGGTTAAAATCTGTACAATTTGAAAATGTAAAAATCTCGAATTGTCAACAAAATAAAATTTTAGCTTTCCAACACCCCTTAATGCTTTCTTTATGATTTAAAATTAATTAAGAAAATATAAAATAGATATATCTATGTATATGGGTGCACTCGCTAACAAACACTCATATACTGACGAAAATAAAAAACACAACAACAAGAAAGAGTTGTGCTAGATAAACGAAATTTGATAGGCATGTTTATACATCTGAAAGATGGTTTTGATTTCGATTCCGAGCTAGGAACATAAGTATGGCGCTAGCAGCACCACTTTGAGCATGAGAACTACAGTTATTCTTTAAATATTTGCATTAAAGTTTGTGAGCGTTATTCACCGTTGCTATTTGACGTGATGAGTTGTTGTTAGTCAAGAATGTCTTTAAAGAGGACAAAGACTCCATTATCAGCAGCTCACCGAGTTTGAGCGATGTTGTATAATAGGGCTGAGAAAAGGTGGATTTTCTTTCTGCAATACTGCAGAAAGACTTAGTAGGAATGTATCCACTGTGCATAGTCACTGCCATTAGCGATCCCGGGAAGGTATTACCTCATGACATTAGGGGTTCAACCACGAACGGGTCACCATTAATATAGAAGACTGCCCGATTCACAGCATGGGTAGAGAGTATCTTGGAGTATCAACAGCAGAAACTATAACTTCTGTTGGCACCATAAGGACGCAGAGAACGAGCACTCTTGCGGTTATTTCATACACCTTGACTGCAAACTTGTACCTCAGTGTGTTGATTCAAACTGCTGATCAGCAATTTATGAACATTATTCAAGGAGGTGTTTTACAACAAAATCACGAGCATCCTCATTACCCTGTTGTAATACAACATTCTCTATATGGTGATGATGCATTGATCTGCTAGATTACCAGATCTTTCTTCAATTGAGCACGAATGGGTTATCACCGGAAGGCTGGCCTTACATGCTTACAATCATGAACCGATTTTTCATCAATGTTTTTTTAAAAAACAAGCAAAATCTAAATTATAACTTATATAGAAAAATAGAATTCAGCAAAGAAGTCATTTCATGTAGATCAGTGATACTCAACCAGCGGTCCACGGTGCGCATGTGGCCTTCGTGGCCCAATCATAGCTCATTGGACTAAGAAATTCAATAATTTAAGAACAATGTGCAAAAATTTTAGTGGGAAATTCTATCATTTAAGCAATCAAAACTATCAATTTTGTAATAAATTGGCTTTTGCTATCAATTCCTACTATTATAGCTCACACTCTCTCTATATTTACTTATTTATCTTGGCGGAATTTTCAATCTCTAATAAAATACATTTTAAAGAGCTCAATTGAGTTGAAACTTTATATATACATTATTATTTTGGATAACAATACAATAATTGAATTATAATTAATAAAAATTAATTCATTGAAACTAATTATTTAAAAAATTACAATTACAGCCACGTTAGCGATTTAGCGACAATTTTGGGGACTTGTGTCAAAACTTGAAAAGGTTTTTCTCACGTTTTAAAGCATTCATTTGAACTGAAATTTTATATACACGGTTGTTTTGGGTGACAATAAGATACTTAAATGAAGATTAATAAAAATTAATTACCATTTAATGTTGTGATTCTGCATATGTATTATATACATATTTATACTAATTAAAACTATTTAATAAAAAGTAGCTAAAATAAAAATTTTCTTTGTTCATCTAAGTAGGAATTAACTTATTTTTTTAATATTACTCTTTTTTTACTAGAACATAAACAAGAGGTTTGGTCTTGGATGAAAGGAAATTGAAACTACCCATAATTCATTAAACAATACATAAAAGTAAATATTTTTTGAGTGTGTTTGATAGAAAGGTTAATATAGAATTAAAGTAAAAATCATATATATATATATACTAGAGGACCCGACAGACGTTGTCCTGTACACACATCTTAAATTCAAAATAAAAGATTTTTGAATATTCGATACTGCGATCGTAGCGCAGTCTGCACTGTCAACGTAAAACATTCCAAGATCAACAATTTATAAATAAAAAATTAATTAAATAAACATTTCTAAACCGAATTATAAATCTAAACCATTCTTGAAACCACTGTAACAGACAAAAACTTTCATCAAAATCGGTCCAGCCGTTTAGGAGGAGTTCAGTCACATACACACGCACAGAAGAACTACATATGTAAAGATTATTTGAAACGATATTAATTAAAAACGCTAAAAAGCATGGATCGTCTGCATTTTCGTAACAATAAAGACCGGGTTTGGTCAGTTTGGCTGAAAATCAATTTCGACGCCAACTTAAGCCTTTTTCAATTCCTACTATTAGCTCACGATCTCTATACATATTTTATTTGTTTGTTTGTTTATTTATTTATTTATCTTGGTGAAATTTTCCATCGTTAATAAAATACATTTTAAAGCGCTCGATTGAGCTGAAATGTAATGCACATGATTATTTTGGATGACAATATAATAATTTAAGTATAATTAATAAAAATTAATTGATTAAAACTAATTATTTAAAAAATTACAAATACAGCCACGTGGGCGAATTAGCGACCCTTTTGGCGACTTATGTCAAAATTTGAAAAGGTTTTTTACTCACATGTTAAAGTATTCAGTTGAAAGGAAATTTTATACACACGATTGTTTTGGATGCCAATACAAAACTATAATGATAATTAATAAAATTAATTACCACTTAATGTTGTGATTCTGTCATATGTATATACATATTTATATAAATTGCAACTATTTAATAAAAAGTAGCTAAAATAAATTTTTTCTTGAGTGATCAAAGTAGGAATTGATTAAATTTTTTTTATATTACTTGTTTATAACAATAGCGTTGTTACAACAATGCAGGTGAATATGGAGTTGTATTTTTTAATGTTTTTAATTAATATCTTTTGAACTAAATGCGATATCGGATTGAATTGTGAATCTAAACCATTCTCGAATTTACTTGAACCCACACAAAAAATTTCATCGAAATCGGTCCAGCCGTTTAGGAGGAGTTTAGTGACATACACACGCACAAATAAATATATGTATATATATATATATATATATATATATATATATATATATATATGTATATATATATATGTATATATATATGTATATATATATGTATACATATATATATATATATATATATATATATATATATATATATATATATATATATATATATATAAACTTATTTATAAACTTTTTTTAACTTATGTACACGCGTCTATGTTAGTATTAATACGAATGATTGCGGCAAAAACGAATAAATTGATACTTATTGTTTGTCATTAACAAATTGTTGTATACAGAAAACAATGCCCATTACCATCTTTATTATTCACATGAAAATATATTTCTTTTAAATTGTTATTATTTAAATTGTTCCATTTTTACTCAAACCTTCTTCTTACTAAAAAAACACGATAAAAAAATTAAAAACTCCCCACTCAAGTATCTAAATCTTATCTTACAAAATTTGTTCGGTATTGCATTAAATTCATCAAAATGGGATAAATTGTTCTAGACTTGCTTCCCTTCATTTTGTGGTATCGATTTTTCAATTATAGAAACGAAAACTCAAACAAGCAAATTGTTTTTTTGGAATGAAATGTTTTCTTAAGTAGATATTTTATTCTTAATAACGAAACATTTATTCATTATGAGATATAATTTTGGCTGTATAATTATTTATCTTGTTTTCGCAAATGATTACTGTGTTTTTATTCTTTAGCAAAATAATTATGTTCTGTTTAGAAATCAAATTATTTATACTAAGTTACAATGCATTGTAAGTTATTATTATCCTCAGTAACTTTAGACAGATTAGAAATAAAATTTAGCAGGAAACTCTTAGCTTGGCTTTTATGCTTCACTTTTGCTTTGAATTAAATAAATGAAAAAGAAATTCGTTTGTAATAATGAAGGCATGATAAAAAAAGAATCAGATTAAAATATTTCTAAAAAAAAAATAAAATTTTGCAAAAAAACCAAATTAAGTACTTTAAAACGATTTTGTTTTATTTTACTCTTATATTGTTAAATTAATGTATCCGACTAATGCGCCAACTTATTTTTAAAAAAATGGGAGGTATGGGAATTTTTTCTGGTTTTTAGATTTATTTAGTACATTTTAAGAAAAATAGGCTAAAATTAAGTTGAGAAAAAAAAGTATTATTTCTAAAATGGGGAAAAAATTGGAAAAAACTTACAAAAAACTTCATAAACGGGGCCCATTCTGTAGAAAAATTCAATTTTGATGTGTTGCTTTGCTATTCATTTTTAAACGATCTTCAGAATAAGGGATATTTTAGTTTTTACAAAAACTAAAACACTTTATCTTAGTTATTATGTGAAATTGTTTAAGAAAAGCAGTGATTTCATTCACATAAGGGACTGTAAATTTTGTTATAAAATAGTGATTGATAACTCTGAAGGTTTTAACACTTTCGCTATTATACAGAACATGTACAAAAAATTTAAGTTAATTATTTTCAAAACTTTTTGAGCAATTAGTCCCCATTTGAGAATTTTGAAAAAAAAAAACACAATCCGAGTAAAACGCATTTTAAAGTATGGCATCTTGCTTCAAATATAGTGGCATCTTTATTTGATAAAACACTAGTGAATGGAAAATAATAAACTTGGTACTTTTTTAGTAAAAAGCAAATAAGATAGCCTATAAAATAAAATCATTATACATTTGTCAGTTTTTGGCAAAATTCACAATTTATGGTAATTGGGTACCTTAATTGAAGTAGGAAATAGAGAAACACTATTTCCTGTATTTGGAATGAAAATTAAAAGCCTTACACTACTTGGCATTTAATTGAATCAAAAGTAAACGGTAATTTGTGATGTATGCGTACATGTGTTTGTGTGTGTGTGTTTATGTGTTTGTGCGTGTGTGTGTAAATCTCCAGATTTGTCTCCTTTGAAGATAGGTAACTATACTTTTGAAGCTGTAAAACAGTTTATGTACTTAGGAACTCCGATGTCACACATGTAGAAACGATATGGAAATTGAAATAAACAATATAATTTGTTTGGCTATTAGAAGTTTTCATGACCTCAGAAGCCAATTCAAGTCTAAGTTTATTTCCACTAAGTTGAGCATGTATAAAAATTTAATCAGGCCTATTGCGCGCCGAATGGAAGTGAATGTTAAACCCTCAATAAAGCATAAAGAAAAGTTGATCATTTTTTAAAGAAACTCTTAAGTAAAATCTTTGGACCTATTCAAGAGAACAATGGATGTAGAATTCTTTACAAATCATGAAATCTACAGGAAATATGGCAAATTGGGCGAGTCTGAAATTGTGAGAACTACACTGCTCAAAACAATTAGGGAAGCAAGCAAAAAGTGAAGAAACCATGTGAGACAGCCACGTATTGGCATACAATGCATAGTACACGCGTATCAATGCGCAATACAGAAAAAGGCGTAAAAAAAATTTGGAATTAAGCTTTTAATTCTTTGAAAATATGGAAAAACATGAAAAGATGATTTAGGGCAACAATTTGTTACATGTAAAAGATAAAAAAGGTACTGTTTAGACATGATGCATGAGTTTTAATAGGGTGTGTGGTCTCCTCGAACAGCTAAGACTGCTGCACACCTGTTTGTCATGGATGCGATGAGGTTATCGATCAGACTTTGGGGAATACTAAGGTTCCACTCCTCAAGAAGTGCAATTCGACAGTAGCAGGCGGCCATGGTCGCGCAGTGCATCGTCTGAGCATATCCCAAACATGCTTATAGGTCAGAGAGCACGCTGGCCATTCCATACGCTGTATTGTTTCAGCTTCAAGCATGTTCTCCACCAGACGAGCTCTTGCAAGCATTATCATCCTGTAAAACAAAGGAATTTCCAATGGCTCAGCGTAAGGGATGACATGAGGTAGTATCTCGTGTGCATACCTTCGGCCCGTCAAAGTGCCATTCCGAATGATATTCAGGTCCGTACGTCCGCCTCATGCTGCTTCCACCCCATACCATCCAACCAGCTCTTCTGTACTGTGACCTTTCACGAACGAATGCGGGGGTTATTTCGAGGGCCCCTGTCCCTCCATACAAGAACACGTCGGGTGTCACACTCTAGACTGAATCGGGACTCGTCTGCAAACAGCACTTGGCTCCAATCATGTTGCTCCCAATCTCGATGTTCAGCAGTCCATCTTCTTCGGGCGCGCACGGTGGTGTGGGGTCAACGGAATGCAGACCTTGGCCTAAAGAGCCTTCCCTCATGAAGCCGATTACTACTGTTTGGCTGGACACCCTTCGTCATGTTGCCAAGAGCAAGAAGCATTATCTGTTCTGTTTCGACGGGCTGTTAACTGTATATACCGGTCATCAATGTAGTGGCGAGTGGCCGATGCCACTGGGCGACGTCTAACATTTCCTGTTTCTATTTGCAACAACACTTCTGGCGACTCCAACAGCGTCCGCGAAATAACACGCCATGCCATGGATTCCGGTAAATCACGTTGTTGAGACATTCTCAAGTAACCTTGTCTCAAAAAACAAATACTGCGCAAAATCACAGTTACGGCAATAAAACAGACGTTTCTGCAACATCCCGTGCCCTTATCTCCTTTTTTGGTTTTTGACATCATGAACTTTGATTTGCATATAAAACGCTTTACATTATGGATGATTCATTTTATGTTACTTATTGTATACATCTTTGCTTACTTTTGTTAAAAATCACGTGCTCCCCTAATTGTTTTGAGAAGTGTATAAAAGCATCATGTATTAGGTGTCTGAATTCTCTGTAGAGATATGACGATGCTTTGCATTTCAAAAAAGTAACTTTTTCGAAAATTAAAAGGACCAGACATAGAGAACGCTCACCTACACGATTGTTAAACGATGTTGAAAGAAATCTCTAACTAATGGGAATCCATCGATGGAAGGCCATCATGACTAATAGTGTCAACTGAAGGAGGATCAGCGAGACAGCCTTGGCCTGCAAAAGGCTGTTTATCTTATGAAGAAGTACGCGTGTGTGTGTAATACAGATACAATTTTTTTAAATATAATGTAATGCTCTTATAAAATCTTATTATTTGCATAGTTTATTTTTTTTTTGAATTATAGAAAAATTTCTTGAATCAATATAACATAATCCCCGACAACGATTTAATATATTAATTTCTTTTTCATTTGAATTAATTCATCAAAAATACTATACTTTAAAATTAACCAAGCATGTTAACTCTTCTAAAATGGTGGAATTAAGGAAAGGAAAGAAAGTAGGAAATAAATATATTGTCGCAGAATTTTAAAAAAAAAAAATGAAGTATATTTGTAATATAGCTTAAATAACGATTAATAAATCTAACAATAATTCATAAATTTATTTTTAATCTTGAATGGCCTTAAACTTTTTTTCTACTTTTCTAATAAAAACAATGTCTGCATAAACTGCTTTTATTTTTAAAAATTAAACTGCATGAGTGTAATCTGGAATATCTAAAATATTAATTCTTATAAAATAACAATTTTAAAAATTATATATTAATTTGAAAGTAATGTACTTTAAATAAAGAAATCAATTGATTTCTAAAGACATATTATAATACATAAGCATATATTATTTGTATTATTATTCTAAAATGCAGAGCTAGAATTTTCAACATGTCATATTTTCGTTCCGATTTTTCCCTATAAACTGTTACTATAGCAACAGCAGCAAAACAAATATTTTTTTTTTCAAAAGTCTCCTAGTTCTGTTCTAGCAAATGCAATAACTCACAGACATTCAGAGGGAAAAAAATTTTATTCGGAAAACATATTCTCTGAAGAAAATTCCAAGAACCAAAGTCGAATTTTCAAAAGCATTTTAACGAAATACAGAAAATTATTAGCAATTCAGATCAGCAAAGCGTACTTATTGACGCAAATTCTTGTGACATTTCAAGCGAAGTCTTCATTCTTAATTAACTACGTTTAACACCCGTAACTCCAAAATCCTTTGTTAAGCTTTGGTTTGCATAAATTCATCAGTTGTAATACAAAATAAGTTAAAGTAAACCGAAGTAATTTATTTAAATATTATTTTAAAGCATATATATATGTCTGCCTTTTATTCAGTTTCTTAGCACTTCCGAACATCTAGACAATTTAAGTAGAAATTTATCGTAAGCTTCAACAAGAAGTAAATGAAAAAAGTTTTTTGTTAAAAAGTAATAAATCCTAAGAAACATTTTTCTTAAACTATGATAGAAAAGAAGTTTATGATCCCTGATACACATGTAATTGCAAGAAGACACAGTTTTCAATTAGTCTTCTAACAATTTTTTTTTCAGAAAACCATTCTGAGTTTAATTTCTTTTTGTCTTAGGGCTTATAAGGCTCGAAAAGTGTAATAAATGTTGCTTTCAAAATATTTGTAAAGCCGAGAGCTTGTCATGGATTTGGCTTTTCTTTTATCTGAAAGTTTTTCTTTTGGATAGAAATGTTTAAAAAATGTTTAGCGGTAGAGATTAAAAAAACATTAACTTTTTCTTTCACCTTTAAGTATATAGACTTTTTCGACCATATATTAGAAAAAGGGGCGGAGGATAAAAATTTAAAAGTGGAGTAAATAAAAAAAACACATCTAATATAGCTTCTTCTTATGTATATTTATAAGATCAAAATTAAATTGATTGTGAGCAATATTTAAATTGGGGACCCGTAAGGGATATCTCAAAACATTCTTTTAAATGTGTGACGTTTGAGAGAGATTAAATTCAAAATGGTAAGAAGAAAAATACCTTTACAATTCAGTTATTGTATGAGAAAAGGAAAATTAAAGCGTATAACATAATACTCAAAGTCTATTGCAGAAAATATGGTATAATATATAAACGTAGGATATCTATTGAAATGTCAGAAATAAAATGTACCAATTTATAAGTATTTTTCAAATTTTCTGAAAAAATTAATTGATCCTGAAAAAATTCTCAAATCAAGTCAATAAAAACGGAAATTATAGTAAAAGAATGTTATTCCTTTAAATATTTATCAATCAAATGTTTTTCGGCAGTTTCTTTTGTTAGTTTAAAAACAGGAATCGCAGAGAATAGAGAGAGAGAGAGAGATTAATGGTCTAAAGAACAAATAAATTCCGCTCTTTACTCCATTACTGGAACAATCGTCTTTGTAGCGCATGGGTAGAATTTACTAGCTACTTTTAAATCAGTGAGTGAGGTACTTATTTTACAACTGACCTTCTTACATAAATATCATGAAAGATATTTTCTTCTCGGTAGCACAATTACTCGTTTTACTGCATTTTAACATCCCTGCAGCTGCGACGGCTTTCGACTCATTCTAACATTTCATTTATTCTCTTGGTTTAAAGAGCAAAAATACTTGAAATTTTTAGAATTCAAAATCATTTTTTTAAAGAAAAGACTGGTTGTAAAGATTATAATGTCGATCGAGAAATGTTTATGACAACTCAAGAAAAAAATTTATTTTAATCAAAAACAAGGCGATATTGATAGGCACTTTTTCGATTAAATTATTTACAAAGTACATACGAGTAGAAAAACAAAAGTAACTTATGTATGTCGATAAAAATAGAAATCAGCTTCAATGCATTTAATTATTTGTGCATATTTTTTTTTATTTATGTAGAAAAGAAAACATTATTCTTAAATAGAATTCACTTATCTTCTTAGTATAAGTTTGTTGTTGGTGTTGTCGTGCGTTTCATTTTGGGATACATACGAAAGACGAGAGATAGAGGAACAGAAGCATACAATACAATCACGGAAGAATATAGACTTTATTACAAACGCTGCTTCCAGCATAGAACAGAAGAGGTGCGCTGCTTTCCATTCGAGACAGGAATCCATTTCAGGCGAAAGTCCGACTTCTTTTCCCGAAGATACATCTATTTCTTATTCGGGATTCGAATCCGAACCCACTCTATTACAAGCCGAGGGTCATAGCTCCCTTACGGCTGGGCGGCTGAGTATAGTTTAATAAATGCCTTTATATTTAGAATTTCAACCCCGTAACTCAGTCAACGGGTGAGTTAAATGTTCGGCCGTATATATACGTCTTCCTGAAATATAATCATTTTCTTTGCGCTGCTATCAATAAACCACTCCGAAGGCTTTGGAATGCAATTTAAGGACCTTGACAGTGTTTGCGAAAAAAGTTTTTACTTATTTCAGATAAATATTTACTTATTTATACCTTTTCTTTTCCGTCATATACACAGCATACACGTACTTATGTGAAAAACGGTGGCCTCGCGCAACTTTTAATCGATAGTTAAGGGGTTGAGGTCAGGAAAAATTTTGTAAAAAGATACAGAGGAATTTATAATGGCCTTTTTTTTCGTGGAAAACGCGTCAGTGGAACTAACAGAGCTTTACGTTGATAAAAACAAATTGATGTACCTGGAAAAAATATTTCTAATATAAAATTACATTGAATTCAAAATGACCTTTATGTTACCTACGAGTTTTCTTTTTAGTAATCATTTCCTTAAAATAAAATTGCAAGTTTATAAAAAAAACCTTTTTAAGAAATCAGAAAGACTTGCGAGACTATATTTAAAAAGTAACTTGTTATTTTAGAAATTGTATAAGTATTGTATTTTAATTTCTCAAGGATGTTCATTTTGCCGTTAGAGCTGAAAATATGAACAATTTCGAATTAGGTATAAGGTTAAAATTAAATAATTCGATTCTTTTACGCATCATTTATAATGGAATGATGTTTCAAAAAGTGTAAATTTCTTAAAGTATAACCATAATTTAAAAAGTTATAAGCATATGAAACTAAAGAACGTTTCTGTAAGAAATATTAATGAATTTTTATATTCTGCATGATATTTTAAAATAGTATCCTTTGATATGTGTGTTAAACCTTATTCAATTATAAAACGTATCGTATTCTTTAAACCAAACTTAAATTTAGTATTATATATCTTTTTCCTTTAAAAAACATTAAAATATTGAAATTAAAAAAAATACAGTAATTTATTTTTAAAATATATTATTTTTAATTTTATTTATATAAAAATGCTACACTGTAATAAGGATATATTTAACTTGAGAAATCAACTTATTGCTGGCAATTGGAGCTACTATTTTATAAAAATGCATCAAGCATGAAGTAATATGTAATTAATATTTCCTACAGAAAAGTTTCTTATTTTCATATGCTTATTATAATTAAAACTTTGATTATATTTTAAACATTTTACAATTTTAAAAACATCTTCTTTTATAATGATGTGTAAAAGGATTGATTTATTTAGTTTTAACCTCAAAAAATTATACCTAACCAAAAATTGTCCATATTTTCCCTCTCATGACAAAATTAACATTCCTGATACGTTAGGGATCATAGATATTTTGTTCTAAGGATGTTTCAATAGCAAAACATGACGCATTTTTCAGAAATAATTTGTATCGTTGATGTTGGCACCAACTCTCTTAAATTCAATTCTTCCATAAAATTTAACCATGTTTTAATATATAATATAATTTAAGAAGTTCCCTGTATTTAATACATTCAATTACACTACTCTTAGATGAGTTATACTAAATTAAACTTTTACTTGAAGAAAACAAAAGACAACTAGAGTAAGAAAAGTTGGTAGCAAACTGCAATTAAAGTTTAACTCATGTTTAAATCTAAATCCAAATTCGTAGCGCACATTAATAAGCGTGGGCTACTAAAGTGGTAAACTTTTAACTCCAGAGCTCACGATATATTTAATGTATTTAAATTCTTCCAGCTATACTTGTTAAAAAGATTTTTCTTATATATAATAGGGGGTGGAGGAGTCCCCCCTGTTCGCATAATGATGACCAACAACCCATTCTACAAATTAGATATATATATATACAACTGTTTATACTAATTGCTCAAATTTAATTTATATCTGGAGGTTTAATACGTTAATATTACATTCTGTGGAATTTATTTTATGATAAAAAATGTTATATTTGTATAAGCAACGTCGCTCCTTACACTATAATGGCGTTCCAATGGAAACTTGGTGAAATACTAGCGATAGAGCCAAGTTGGTATCCTTTTTGATGACCAAATTTAGTAACTTGGTGACCATGTAATTCTGATCATTTTCATATAAGAAACTATTTGCATTTCCTTCAAATTTTGTTTAATTTTCAGTAGTCCATTATGGTCTTGTAATGCTTAAAAAGAATAATGCATATATATTATATACAAAAAAAGTTTCCTTGCATGTTTTCAAATATGCAAATGTTGTAATTCCTTTGTTATTTAAATTCAGCTATAGTCCACATTCTTTTTTGTTAGGTCGCATGATGAAAGCATTTTACTGAAATAAAATTTTAAAGTAGAATTAAAGTAAATGTACTTGATATTGTTTTAAATAAATATAAATTTTAAAATTTTGAAATAAAAAATAAAATGTTATTTATACATTTTTTTTACTATAAAAATGTAGTGTTAACATGTAATGTAGAAATTATTACATGTAATTATTTAAAGTTACGAAATAAGATCGTTAGAATGTTTCAATTTACATTTTACGAAATAAAAATCAGAAAATAAATTTGCCACCCACTCAGTATAGTGATTAGTGACGCTAACTGATGTGCCATTGAGGCTGGTTTCAAATTCCGGGAAGGCACTGGCGTTTGTAAATCTACAATGCCTTTGCGGCATGGGTTACACTCTAAATAACCGTCGAGCCGCAAGTCCTCCCATGAGGTTGGTTCGAAGAGAAGTGGGAGGTCCTTGACCATCCTCAAGATGTTTTCCCTCGAAATTAGGGGCAGGGGGTAGGACCAAGCTTAATTAGGTGCCAAACAGGTGACATTAGAAACAACAACAGAAAGTAAATTTGCAATGCTTTAATTTTAATTTTCTCTTATTTGAATGAATTGGACAATGTATCTGTACGTTTAAGTTAACGCCTTATTTTGTATTTCGAGCTTTTGAATATAATGTTTAAAACACTCGTTTTGAATTTCTTGGATTTAATTTATTTTCAATGAGCTACTTTATTTAAAATAATAAAAATATTATGAATTTTTTTTTCATTTTCGGAAATGTATCTTGTAAATGTATCGTGGAATTATTTCCCCTTAAGAAATAATTCCACTTAATCAATATTTTTTTCAATATTTTTAATATTTTGATGGCTTAAAATTTTATAAAATACTGCTTTAAACAATCATGTGCAAAAGTTAACAGATTTACTTCAAGAATATCTGAAAAATGAAAACAAACACAATAGCAACAAAAATTAAAATACCAGTATTATCTCAATCAAAAAGTAATAAGCACCGAAATAAATTATAAACTCTAATCTAAATTAATTGTTACTTAGAATTAAACTTACAATACGTAATATTTTCTTTCATCTTTAAAAATATATTTGCTATAGACTAATGGTTTTACATGCTTTATGCTTGTGTATTGCATTTTGCAATTTTCGAGAAATATAATTAAAAATTTGAATACGGAATTGTCTAACAAATGAAAAAAAGAAACAAGAAAATGTCTCACATAAATATATATTTTTCTCTTATCCAAAATTTTATATTATCTAAAAAGTTTTATGTTGTTTATAGTTCCTACGTGTAATTTTTTGAATGTAAATGATGTGAAATAAAATTACCTGTCTTATTACGTCTAAGCTAAAAATTTTGATCATTTGAATATATCTAAGCTCTTATTCTTAGCATACTTGTACATATAGCCTTATTATGTATTAACCCCCATTGATGTATAAAGATCACACGCATTTATACTCATTTGAAACACCCTAACTGTCAGAAATGAAGAGATATATGCTTTTATATATATATATATATATATATATATAGTATGAAGAAATATGTTTAGAAGCACAATTTAACCTCCCTTTTTCCATTAGTTGATGCTTTTTACATTCATGTTTACAGACAAATGCATATCTGGGTGTTTCTATATTTACAAAGCTTCCTTTCATGGTGATAAAATAACACTGATATTAGAGCAAACACATACATAGAAGAAAAAATATGTTTATGGCATCAGAATATAAACATCACGTGTCGGGTGCGATGTCTCGCGTATGCAATAAGATGAAGACTAATGCGTTAAAGAGGTGGATTCAGATATACCACAATACAAATGCTGACATATTATGAAAAACATCCTTTTGGGAGTATTATCTCGATTTGATACTGCAGGACTTATAATTTTAAAGGTAAAAAATTAAATAAGCCATTCATTATTCGTCATAAAAGATGGGGTTTCTTAAATATGCGGTCACCAACCTTTAGAACTCCGTAGACCTTTAAATGTACAATTTCATATTTGACAGACCACTGGAATTATTAACCACTATATGGTGGACCACTAATACAATTGACAATTTTGCAGGGTGTCCAGGTTTAAAGTATACAAAAGTTATCACTTATTATTACGGAACTAACCCTCAGAATGTAATAAACTGTTCATCCGTGAATTGGAAACTCCTCTGAGAATTTTTGGTTCTAGTCCGATTGGCCACACGTGCCCGCATTGTTCGGCAATCGCTTGAAACACAGATAGCACGATAAACTGGATACACAGATTTCATTAGTCAAGATGTGGACACTACAGCAAAAGGTGCTGTGCGTTGATTAATGGAATTTAAATCAGTCACGCGTGTACTGCGACGTGTTCAAACAGAATGGAATGTCAATCTTCCTACATCAAAATTTATCCATCGATTTAAAAGAGATTTAAAGAAGATGGGAACTTGGTTATCTCAAACTGGCAAGTATCCTTAAGTTTTCGTGATAGAAGACACTGTTTATTATGAGTGTGAGTCCTATTAAGTCGATAAGGCAAGCCAGTTACAACATTGTATTTTGTTCGAACACCTCGCTGAACACTCGAGACTGTTTTAAATTCCGTTAATCAAAGTACGCATTACACCTTTTACTGTGGCATCCACATCTTTACTAATGAAGTCAGGGTAACAAGTTTATCGTTTGCAATTGTCGAATGATGCACGCACATGTGGCTGATCGGACTAGACCCAAAAATCCCGGAAATGTTTCCAATAAGTGGATGAAAAATTTATTACATTCTGATGAGTAATTCTATAATGAGAAGCCATGACATTTAGATACCTTAAGGCCGGGAACTCTGTGTATATACGAGTATTACTATATTGACACTTGTTTACATCTATACTAGCAATTCCATCCAACTTTACTAAAAACATGAACAAACCGGCAGCGCAAGACAATATTCCCAAACTGAAATATTATACCGCCTATTTTACATTTAAAATTTCGTTAGATACACCTGAAAATGTAGCTACAAATTCAACAAACTTGGAAGAAATTTCACTAACAGTAGAAGCTAAACTTCTTAAGAAAAGTATAATCCATGTTGGATGATACATTTTGTTACTCATCATTACTGAAATAGAATATTTTATATATATATATATATATGTAAAAAATGTTCCAATTTTCATGCGGACCATCTAAAAGCCTTCACGAACCACCAGTGATCCATAGAACACCGGTTGACCACCGTTGACTTAAGTTATTCAAATGTTTTTCGAGCAGTATTATCATAATTAGAACATATATCTGCCTTGCGTTTCCTTGTATAATCTAGAAAAAGTTTAGCCAATGCCATCTCCTAAATTTAAGGTATCCGACTACGTTCGGAACCGTGACTTTATATAAGCGCATAAGTGGATAATTTTCATGATATTTAGTGTCACTCAGATTAGAATATATGCATAAAAATGTTTTAAGGACATTTTGACAAAAAAAATTATTTAAATATAATATTTTGGCAAAAAATTAACTTAGAATAACCATTCTTCCAAATGTTCTCCTTTTGGGAAAAATGCTTCTATTATAATAATATTTTGCCTGTATATAGCTCAGACGTGTCTACAGAGGCTCAACTAGAGTTTTTGAAAAATTCACATTATTTTCACAGTTACCACTAATTGAAATAATTATTCGCGTTTTTTTCTTAAAAACTTTTCTTTTTTTTCTTTCCTCCCACTTCTAAGGTATATATTTCAAAAATTCTAGTTGAGCCTCTGTACAGAGGTCTGAGCTATATACAGGCAAAATATTATTACAATAGAAGCATTTTTTACAAAAGGAGAACATTTTGAAAAAAAGGTTATTCTAAGTTAATATTTTGCCAAAATATTGTATTTAAATAAATTTTTTTGTCAAAATGTCCTTAAAACAATCTTATGCATATTTTCTAATCTAAGTGACACTAAAAATCACGAAAATTATCCATTTATGCGCGTTTGAAAATCACGTTTCCGAACGTAGTCGGATACCTTAAGAAATGATGAAGAACTACATGGATATCTCATAACTTCCTCCGTAAAGAATGCAACAACGGGCATGGAAAACTTACGCATGAGAAGGTTCCTGTTTCTAATTACTTCCTTTTGTAAGAGGTTTAATTCTATTAATATTGTGTATAACTTTACACACAGTCTTGAAAATTTATCCATAACTATTTATATCCGTTTGAAAAATCGTATATATATATATATATATGTGTTAGCATTAAATCTTGAACGCCGTTAGTGTGCAGATTACTTAACTAAGCAGCAGATTCACTGATCTCTGTTAAAGAGCGGAATCAAGATTTTTTCGCTATTTAACTAGATAAACCTCAAATTGGAACACATTTCTTCATTTCCTTTTCGTTAGGAATTTTATTTGAACGTTGATTTATCCCCAAACTATATATCCTAAGCCATCGCTCCTCAAATTGTGGGAGCACCTTCCTAGGGGGCTTGATAAACCTACGAAGGAGGTGCGAGCATATTGAAAAGTCGAAAAGAAAAGAACATTTATTCTGATACAATGCACTTGTAAATCTATCAGTAATCCACAATGTATTTGATAATTAATTTAACACTACTAAGTTAAAAACAATTTTAATAATTACCAGCTACCCCATGGGCTTGTCTTATATAAAATTACACACATGCAAAATTAGCATTCATCCTGACAATTTGTACGCGCGGTTTATAATTAATCCTTTAACTGCCAATGAAAAGTCACGTGATTCTCTTCCCAATGCCATCGTTTTGCACGTAGGCGTGCTTATGGGATGCATTGGGGGGGCAGAAAAGGAATAAATAAGCAAATCCTCTCAAATAAGTACACCCTTCGCAAACACTGTTCCTTTATTGCATTCCAATGCCTTCGGAATAATTTTATGGATAGCAGTGCTCAGAAAAGATCGTACTTTGATAGACGTATATTTACGTTGAGGGAAAATAACGTTTTAGATGTGGGAGACGTATATTTGTACAGGTGGAACGCAAGAGGTTTAAATCCTATTGTAGTTTTAGCATCACTTTAGTATCGTAGTATCGCATTATTCAATTCAATGCATTGTTATTGTAGCGCTGTCCCATTGTATCCGCTTGGAGGGGGGGGGCATAAGTAAGAAAATTCTCTGAAATAAGTAAATCTTTCGCAAACAGTGTGAAGGTCATTTTATTGCCTTCCAAAGCCTTTAGAATAATTTTATGGATAGCAGTTATTAGAAAAGGTATTATTTCAGAAAGGAGCATATATACGTTCGGAAAAAATTTATGTACTGGATGAAAGATACATTTATATACGCCGAAAGCATTTAAGAGGTTGAAGTCGTATTGTAACTTTAGCGTCAAAGTATCGTGTTATCAAATTGAATACATTGTTATTGTATAGAGGGGGCGTGATGAAAATTAGGATTGAATATTGGGTCGCAAGTATTGAAAGTTTGAGAAGCACTGTTCTAAAGAAAAAGAGGGGCAGAGACAGTAAATATATTCGATAAAGATTCATTTTCTTTGTTGCAATATGTCAAACTTTTTAAATATTTGTATTATTCTTTTTCAATTGATTGTTGATTGATTATATCAAACTATTGCGTTGATTGTTTGATTGCATCAACAAGATTCTTTAGATATCAATCAATAAAGTAACAGCGTTTAATTTAAGCGAGCAGAAGCGTTGCTGTTGTTTCAGCAATTATCTTTTTTTACGAGTGCATTTGCATATTATAATGAGTATCTAGCAGATAATTCGCAGTGTGATTGAAAAAAAGTGTGTCTTAAAATTTTATTTCTAGCATAGCATGGAAATAAGGAAAGAAAAGTACTCCAGATCAAATATCATTCTCATCACTTGACTGTGGATACAAGCATTGCATTACAGAAAATCAGCGAGCATTACAGAAAATAAACACCATGGCACCCTAGAGGAAATTTTGTAAATAAACATCTTATTTATTATATTTCCAAATTATTCTTTCCCATTGATAAATACAACAATACATACTTAATAAAACAGTCTAAATGAGCTTTCACCAATCAATATCAGGTCCACTAGATTTATTTTATCTAAATTCCCTTTCTACTTGGTTTAACGTCTGTGGTTTGCATTCTCAATGTCTGCAATGTTGCCACTGCGTCACACTCCTGACAATTAACCACAGTTTCTGTCAAGCGGTGACATTCGTTCCAGCTGGGTTGGAATAGAATTAGATTTAATCAAGTCGCTGCATTGGATGAAACGAGGTGGATACTTGTGATCGTGTCATTATGCATTGTGACACTTTAATGGTTAATTGCGTGTGAGTCACATGGTAATCAATTTTCCTAGTTAATGATTTCCTAACTTATGTTTGGTTGATTGGTAGTAAATTGGTTCCTTCTGACAACGAGGAATTATAATCACGGAATAATACTTCTAGAGTAATATATATTAAACAAGAATGAATGTATGTGTTTGAGTTTAATTTGTAAATGACAACATATATTTTTGTTTGTTTGAGTGTAATTTATTTACCGTAAAATCCGGCTTATAACGCGCCCCTATACTTTCAAGCTCAATTTTTTCTACTT
Source organism: Trichonephila clavipes (assembly GCA_019973935.1). Classification (NCBI taxonomy): domain Eukaryota; kingdom Metazoa; phylum Arthropoda; class Arachnida; order Araneae; family Nephilidae; genus Trichonephila; species Trichonephila clavipes. Next base: position 22,201 of record BMAU01015453.1, read on the forward strand.
TCAGGTATATTCACCGTATAACGCCCACCCCCTGTTTTACGAAACACACTGAAATATTAATATTAATTGTTCTTATGTTTTGAAGTCCCTTATTCGAGGTATTATCTCAGACTTTTTAAAAATAGCATACTTCTATTTAGAACTACAACTTTTTTAGTTTGTAAGGCAAGTTTTTTATTTAAAAAAAACATTATTTCGATACATATAGAAGTAATTTTTTTTAATACTCATCTTTTTTATTGTCTTTCAAGCTATCGTTTTTATACCCGGTGTATAACGCGTAACATTAAGTTTCGATATTATTTTTTCGCTTAAAAGTGCTCTATATACGTCAGATTTTGCGGTACTTATACTGCAATAAAATCTGACAGCGCTTACAATTTTAAAAAATCATAAGCAATTATTTGTGTTTATTTTTAGACTTATTCTTTCCGGTCTATTTATTTAGAGCAGAGATTCTCAAACGTTTTTTTATCTCATAGAACCCTTGCCATGTTTTCCGGTTTCAAATAGAACCTATAATGAACTAATATTGAACTTTTGCAAATTTATCAACTTAAATGGTTTTTTGACTGATGGGGTGCAGAGCTATTTACTTCAAAGTGTTTACATTTCCAGCTGTAGCGAAGTAGTGTTTAAAACTTAAGAAACACATGTTTATTACATTAAAGTTCATTGATACATAAAATAACTGAGCAACAAACAAATGCTTTTAGTGAGAATGATGAATATGGGGATTCAGTAACAAATTTTTAACGTTTGGCACCGATTTTGTCAGGTTTAACCCTAAATGTTATCGGTCAGTAGTGTTCAGTTTTTTTTCTTCCCCTTCCTTTTATTGTTTTGGAGATGGCAACCACGTGAAATCCGTCTCACTAGCAATTTAAAACTTTCTAAAGATATTCCTTAATTCGGGATAAGTAAAACATGTTTATCTTGTAAGGTATCCGACTACACGCTCGGAACAGTGATTTTGCAAAAGCACATAAATTGATATTTTTCGTGATATTTAATGTAACTTAGATTAGAATATATGCATAAAATTGTTTTAAGGACATTTTGACAAAAGAATTTATTTAAGTACAATATTTTGGCAAAATATTAACTTAGAATAACCTTTTTTCAAAAAGTTCTCCTTTTGTAAAAAATGCTTCTATAATAATAATATTTTGCCTGTATATAGCTCAGACCTCTGTACAGAGGCTCAACTTTAAATTTTGAAATATATAACTTAGAAGTGTGTTTATTTATACTTTACAGCAACAGAGGGGAGCAATTATAAAAAAAAGCCAATAACTATTTTAATTAAGGTATCCGACTACGTTGGGAACTGTGATTTTCAAAAGCGCATAAATGGATAATTTTCATGATATGTATTGTTACTTAGATTAGAATATATGCATAAAATATTTTGAAGGACATTTTGACAATTATTTAAATACAATATTTTGTTAAAAAATTAACTTAGAATAATCTTTTTTCCAAATGTTCTTTTCTGAAAAATGGTTCTATTATAATAATATTTTGCCTGCATAAAATACAGACCTCTCTACAGAGGCTCAACTATAATTTGTCAAAAATTCACATTATTTTCATAGTTATCACCAATTGAAATAATTTTTCGCGTTTTTTTCTTAAAATTTCTCCCCACTGTTGCCGTAAAATATGAATAAACCCACTTCTTAGTTATATGTTTCAAAACTTCTAGTTGAGCCTCTGTAGAGAGGTCTGTATTTTATGCAGGCAAAATATTATTATAATAGAACCATTTTTCAGAAAAGAACATTTGGAAAAAAGATTATTCTAAGTTAATTTTTTGCCAAAATGTTATATTTAAATAATTTTTTTTGCCAATATGTCCTTAAAACAGTTTTATGCATGTATTCTAACCAGAGTGACACTAAATATGAAAAGTATCCATTAATGTGCTTTTTTAAAATCACGTTTTCGAACGTATTCGGATACCTTAAAAGCCAAAAGTGTTGCCATGCATTTTTACTTTACTTTAAGATATTCGTTAGTGAATTTTCTGATCAGTTCCTCTTATAATCTGACATTTGGGTTTTTTCAATGGTATCATATGGATTCATTGCCTACCGCGGTATTACCACACACAAAGTATTCTCAAACTTAGCTTCAGAATCCGAATAAAAGACTTTTAAATGTTGAATGTATGTTAAAACGTCATTTTCCTGGCAAATTGTCTATCACAAATTGAAATACTGGGAAAAAATTCGTAATATCCAGTGTTATACTCAATTAGCTTAATTCTGGCAAGCAACTCTGAAGTGATGGTCCTTGCCTCAATAAAATGTATGGTGTCGTCGTGTTTAAGGCATATTCTTTTGTAAATATATCTATGAAATAGGTAAATCTGACTTCCACTTACTTACTTAAACCTTCTTTTAATATTAAAGTCACGTTCTGGTTTAATGACAGCAACTAGAGAAAAACCCCATTGACATTTCATGGAGCACCATATTCTTTTTTCGCTGACGAGAACCTTTTGCTGGTCGTCATAGATCCCTAAGGGGATGATATGCACCACCTCGGGAATCACATGCTTCCAGAAATTTTTCCGTTCCTTTTGCATGTATTTTCATTAAGTTCCTCTTTTTTTTCATTTTGACAAAAATATTTTTTATTTCCACTGATAAATTATTTTAAATTTAGGATGAAATATTCAAAGAATAGTTTTAAAGCTAGAATAAAATATCGATTAAATAATTTTAAATTTAGAATGGAAGAGCTATAGAATAATTTTAAATTTAGAATGGAAGATCTATTGAATAATTTTAAATTTATATAATGAAGAAAGTCTATGGAATAATTTTAAATTTAGAAAAGAATATATATATGGATTGCTTTAAGGAAATATATTCTAGTCTAGAAATTTGAAAAAAAATTCATTTTTTTCATATTTTCAAAACTTAAACATTTAGGAATATGTACTAAAGATAAATTGTCAAAATTATAATTATATTTGAAGACATTGGTGTTTTAGTGACGCAACATGTGAACCAGCTCGGCCAGAGCGAATCGAGCAATAGACGATACGATCACAGTCCGTTGTAAAACCATTCGTTCTCTTTATACATATTTTAAGGTACAATAACCGAAAGTCGCTCTTATATACATTGAAGTAATCTTATACACTTAGTGTACAGTTAAGCCCAGTTACAACTCTAATCTATAAGCAACGTGGATGTACGTGTTGTGTAGTGGCGTAACGGAGAACATTTGGGCCCCCCTGCAAAGTCAGGTTTGGGGCCCCCACGTTGAAATTTACAAAGGGTAGGCACTTGCGTCAGTCAGGCTTTGGGCCCCTTAGAACCCTGGGCCCCCACGATGCGGGGGTTGCGGGGGTGTACGTTACGCCACTGGTGTTGTGAGTGCAGTGTAAATTAAAAATATATTGAGTGTTAATTTGAATTTTTGCAAGTAAAATGAACAGAAAAGGAGCTATCAGAATGACCAATTTTTGACGCTTCAAAAGAAACCAGAACAGCTCATTCGGAAGAAATATCTTTAGAAAATGCGTTTTTTAGGAGAAAATGGACCACTGTATGGAGTAGAAATCGCAAATTGAAAAAATGTAAGTAAAAACTACGATTGTACAGCTTAGTCTGCGCGTAACTTGATCCGAAGCTTTAAACGCTTTTTTCTCGAAACCACTTTTTCAATTCCTACACTATTATCTCACAATCTCTACATATTTATTTATTTATTTATCACGTGAAATTTTCAATCGTTACTAAAATACATTTTAAAGCTCTCAATTGAACTGAAACTTTATATACACGATTTGTTTTGGATGACTTATGGTACTTTAATGATAATTAATAAAAATTACTTACCACTTAATATTGTGATTCTATCATATGTATATATATATATATATATATATATATATTTATATTAATTGTAACTACTTAATAAAAAGTAGCTAAAATAAAATTTTTCTTTGTTGATCTAAGTATGCATGGAATTAATTTTTTTATTTTATTTGTTTTTATCATGATATCTCAAGTTCTACAGAAGTAATTTACTTGAAATTTGACGTGAGTCTTCTTTATATATTATTCTACTGAACAAATAAAATTATATTAAAATTTCAAGTTTTACTATTTTTAAAAAAATTCTGAAATTTATATTAAAATTTATATGAAAATTATATGAAAATTATATATATACAAAATTATATGAAAATTATATAAAAATTTCAAGTTTTACTATTTTTCTAAAAAATTCTGAAAATTATATAAAAATTTCAAGTTTTACTATTTTTCTAAAAAATTCTGAAAATTATATTAAAATTTATATGAAAATTATATGAATTTTTTTTTCAAGTTTTACTATTTTTAAAAAATTCTGAAAAGTCAAAAAAAAAAAGCTGGCACAAAAAATGGCCTTTTTTTCATACTGCTGCTATTTGTCCTCCCCCTCCCCATTTTTTTTTTTTTTTTTTTTTACTTCTTCAAAGTACGGACGTTAGCAAAATATTTTTTAGATAAAGATTTTTTTTTCAGATTACTGAGAGGGTTCCATTTATGACAAGCAGGGTGTGCTGTTTTTTTGAGATTCCTTACTTCATTAGCCTGTAAATTCTAATATTTTTAATTTTTTCCCTCGATTTCTTTTTGTATTCATCAAATATTAATAAATATCTGATAAAATACTGGACAGTAAAAATATTTTTGGTTTCTTTTTATTGCCCTTGATTTCTTTTTATTGTACCTAAAATGCATGACTTTAGACCAGAATGCCCCCCACCCGAAATTTAGAGAAGAATAACAGAGAATCCTTTTAAATTTAGAATAGTATATCTATAGAATAATTTTAAATTTAGAATAGTATATCTATAGAATCATTTTAAATTCATATGATAAAATATCTATAGAATCATTTTAAATTCATATGATAAAATATCTATAGAATCATTTTAAATTCATATGATAGAATATCTATACAATCATTTTAAATACATATGTTAGAATATCTATAGAACTATTTTAAATTCATATTATAGAATATCTATAGAATCATTTTAAATTTAGAATAGTATATATCTATAGAATCATTTTAAATTCATATGATAAAATATCTATAGAATCATTTTAAATTCATATGATAGAATATCTATAGAATTATTTTAAATTCATATGATAAAATATCTATAGAAATAATTTTAAATTCAAATGATAGAATATCTATATAATCATTTTAAATTTATATGATAGAATATCTATAGAATCATTTTAAATGTACAATCTAGTTATAACCACATTATCACACGCACTCTGCATTTTCCAAAAATATTGAATACTATTAAAGTTTTGTTGAACATAAGGGGCCCCTGTAGGCACGTAAAAAACTTATTTATTCATCGTCATGTCTACCATCTCAATCGATTTGGCGGGATTGGCGTTGTCTCATCTCGCCACAGTCTCAGAAAGAGAAGAGTGTGAGGTTGCTAAGCAACAGGCATGGATGGTTGTCCCCTGGATGAATTTGCTTCCGGGAGGGATGACAAGGTATCATCCGGACATATCCTTTTGAAGGGACTTTCGGAATGTAATGTGCCAAATTTCGAAAATATAAGACGGTTTAAAGAGTGGCATTTGATGTGCTGGAATGGACTCAGATATCTTGATTTCAAATGAAAATTAAATTTTTTATAAAAAAAATATGTAACGAAGATTGAAGTTGTAAAGATTCTGCTTTCTTAATATTTAAGTATTCGAACACTTTCAAAAACAGGATTCTGTAATAAGAGTATAAATGAAAGAATTTTGGTCATTTTCTATCACTTAATATAGAATATATACAGTGGGCCACAAAAAAAGTGTTCGTACACTTGCAATTTCTTATAAAATTTAATGTTTCGACTAATGAAAATTAATATATTGTAATTACAATTTTTTCATGATACTGCAACTTGTTCTTAATGGAATGACATAATTAATTTTTTAAAAATAACATAACTATTTTTTTAAAAATTAATTATCAGAAAGCTACTAAAAAACTACGCCACAAAAGTCTTCATACACTTAATAAAAATCTCAGCTTAGCTTTAAATATTGTATTTATTTCTTAGTTTAGTATTTAGTAGGATATGTTTTAGTGTGTATTTTCTGCATCGAATTTCCTCCATTCTTCTGTGGTTATGGTTTTTACTTCACATTTTTTTGTTTATTTGTCATATTTTCTTTTTTTTACATCAAAATCTCACCAAATATGTTCTACTGGGCTAAATAAAGTGATTAAGGAGGTGTTTTCATAATTTCGGGACAGTTATAGAAGCATCAGCGGCGTACATTGAGAGCAGTGCGCTTGGCGTCATTATCCTGTTAAAAAATGAAGTCTTTTCCAATAAGCAAATTTTGGGCGGATAATTTAAAATTTCTCTTTAAAATATTTAAATAGAGCTCATGATTCACAATATCATCAAAAAATACCAAATTACCTAATTCTGTGGCCGATTTACACCCCCACGCAAGAACACTTCTACCTCCATGTTTTATTGATCCAACTAATTCTTAGAATTAAGTTTCAGAAAATTCAAATTTGGCAGCAAATTGATTGGTATGGCAGACAATTCGACATTTTGGGTTCCAATGGGCCTATAATAGTTTGTAAATGAAAAAATAAGGAGTTTAATCCCCTGAATAATGTATGTGGAACAAGAGCTTCTTCACTCCCATGTAAAGGAAGGAAGTGAAGGTGTTCTGGCGCGGGAGTGTAAATTGGCTTTAGAATTAGGTAATTTGGTATTTTTTCATAGTATCATGATTCATAAGCTCTATTTCATTATTCTAAAGAGAAATTTTAAATTATCCGCCCGAAAATTGGGTATTGGAAACTACTTCATTTTTTAACATGATAATGACGCCAAGCGCACTGCCCTCAATGTACGCCACTGGTGTCTCTCTAACTGTGCCCAAATTATGAAAATACCTCCTCAATCCCTTTATTTAGCCCAGTAGAACATATTGGGTGAGATTCTAATGTAAAAAAGAAAACATGACAAATAAACACAAAATATGAAGTGAAAACAATAACCACAGAAGAATGATGGAAAATCGATCAAAAATTACAAAAAAAAAAACTGATTAAATCTATACCGAGACACTTAAAAGTTGCTGTGGACACTAAAATATGTCCTACTAATTACTAAATTAAGAAAGAAATACAATATTTAAAGCTAAGTTGAGATTTTTGTCAAATGTACGAAGACTTTTGTGGCGTAATTTTTTGTAGCTTTTTGATAATTAATTTTTAACAAAAATAGTTATACTACTTTTTAAAAAATTAATTATATTATTCCCTTAAGAATAAGTTGCAGATATAAAAAAACTACAAATACAGTATATTAATTTTTATTAGCCGAAAACATTAAATTTTATAAGAAATTGCAAGTGTACGAACACTTGTGGACCACTGTATAATTGTTTGTGGAGTATTATTATAATAAACATAATTTAAATACAACTTTTTAAAAACAAAATGAAGAAAATTACACATTTTCAAAATATTTGCTTTTTACGGAAAATTCTTTTATAAAAATAATAGTTTGTCTCTATGTAGCTAAATATTCTCTACAGAGCTTGAACTAGGATTCTTCAAAAATTCACATTAGTTTCAAAGTTATAAATATAAATAATACTCTACTTTGCTATATTAAAAATGAATAAAACCACTTACAATTCATATATTTCAAATACCTTAGTTGAGGCTCTTTATAGAGAAGTGTTAGAGGAATTTAGGCAAAATATTAATACTATAGAATCTTAAGAACATATTTTTTTTTTGAAAATAAGTCATTCTCTTCCTTCATTGTTTGACAAAAATTTTATTTAAATATTTGTTCTTTACTCATATTTATGTGTATAGTATAATTCAAAAAATTGTCAATATAAAAAAAAAATCCATTTATATATAATTTTCAAGATAATGGTTTCGAACGCGTATAGTCGGATACATTATATATAAAAGATGAAAGATACTTGTAGTAATACGGTGATCTTGGTAATTTAATATAATGAAATTTTGAAGGAGAGAAAGAGTAATTTTTAAATACCGAATGAAATGAAGACATTGATTTATAATTTGATAAATAACAGCAAGATAATTGTTCGTACTTGTCAGACATTGTTGTTGGAAAATGCGCTACATAGGAAACGAAAATTCGTGTGTTAAAATGTCACCCTGTTAAGATTCTAGCTGTTGTGATCATATTGTGGTTATATATAAGAGGAAAAAATATACAGAGATTTATGCACAAAAAATGAAAGAAGGTTTGTGTTTATCCATTTATAACCTCTTCCTGAAAGTTATTCTACACATCATTATAGTTTCGAATTCTATTTTATCGATTTAAAGAAAGATACTGTTGTAAAAAAATTTTCTTGTAGCGTAAGAATAAAATAAATATATCTTAAAATAGGTTGTGATTTTATCAGACTTTTTAGCATTGCGAGTACAGTATTTCATCATAAAAATTCGTTAACTGATCTACAAAAGTAACCATTAAAATTGCTACACCAAGAAAAAATGTAGATAACAACATGATGCTTATTGAACAAATATATTACACTGGAAATAATAAGTGATTAAATTATCGAGAAATTCGCGTGCATAGATCCTGAGAAATCAGTACCCAGAACAGCCACCTCTGGCAGTATTAACAGCATTCATACGCCTGGGCATTTGGTCCAACAGATATGGGATAGCATGCAGGGGTACAGATGCCCATGCAGCATTAAACCGATGCCACAGCTCATCATACCAAAGCTTTGAAGACAGGATTAAAATAAATTTTGATATTTTTTAGAATGAAACTCTAAATAAAATGTCATGATGCCTTAAAAGATTTTAATAAAATAAACGTTAAATAATTAATTAAATAAGTGGCCTTACTATCATATAAGCAATTAAACTAAATTTTTTATCTTTTTTTAAATTAAAACTTTCGGTGAAGTTTTAAGACATTTATATTTTTCAAAGTCAACATTTAAAGAAAATGGTGATTACCACAAAAATTCTTCTAGAGATGCAGAGTAAGGCATACTCACCAAGAAAAAAGTATGGTTAACAGATTTATTACTATATAGAAGCTTCTAAAACTTCTTAGAGGAAACCAAATGTCAAAATAATTGAAATATGTTTATAACTGTTTATTTACATCTCTCTCTACATATAAATGGATCTTTATATGTATGAAATCGCATCATTCCAACACTGTTCAACCGATCACCATGAAAACTGGTACGTATATGCATTTTTATGTGGAGAAGTTTTTGTGTTGTCCTCTTTGTTGCAGCTCTCCACTAGGTGGCACTTCAGAATATCAATTTCTGCACCGTTCAATCAATCACCAAGTTGCTAACGTGGGCACCAAAAATGATGCCTACTCGGCTCTATCACCAATGTTTCGTTATGTTTCCGTTTAATCACTATTTTAATGTAAGGGACGACGTTGCTTGCGAATATCACAATTTTAACATAAAATAAATACACAACAGAAAGTAATATTAAGGTATTTTACATCCAGATATAAATTATTTACAATATTTTAAACGTTCATTACAAAAAATTTTTAAAGTGTTACTTTTGCTGAACAGAGATCAGCTTAGGAAGGTGTTTTCAAAAATCGACACACAAGGGAGATACGGGGCGTAATAAATAGAAAAATCCCCTTTATCGGTTAATATACCTTTAAACTTAAAATTTAACAAATATGTTTTTTTTAAGCTGAGATATGTAAAAAGCTTTCTTTTTTGTTTAATTTGCAATTCACGTAAATTTAACTCATTAAAAACTTCTTTATCCTTCAGTTTAATTTTTCCATTTAGCTTTTTTTAGCTGGGTGTACCAACTAGTGTAGAAACAGAAAGATTTCCTCTATTTATTATGTATCTTGAGCGTGCAAATAAAGCAAATACCGTACATGCAATTTATAAAGTATTAGTAAAATCTTTATTTTTATACCGTGATAAATATGTAAGTACATTTATTTTCAAACGCATGCTTGTTAATTTAAAACACTGTTTATCGTTGCAGAGTCACCGTTAGTCTCAACCCACACATTTTAATAAAGAGAAAGGAAATAAATAGTGGTATGATCATCATATAACTACGTTACTTTAATCTTTACATCAAAATTAAGATTTTTACGACTCCCTGCTCTTAAAATTATTATTTTATTCATTTTGTTGAAACAGGAATTTTGAATAAATGGCTCTCTACACGTTTATAAAATGAACAAAATGTTCATATTTTATTCATTTTCAACTGAGTGGAATCATTCGCGTAATGTGTTTCATGGCTTTCTCTTGATATTAAAGACCAAGGGCTTAGATGGAAGAAAACGTTTATTAGCCCATAAATGAAATAAAAATGGTAATCTTAAAACGAGTTCAGCTAAAACGTGTTCTCGTTTTTTCCCCTTTTAGGTTCATAATACTTGATTGATTACATTATAGAGGCATAAAAAAATGTACGTTTTCTTGTGATTCCATTTGCTTAAGTCTTAGGACAAAAAAATGTACAAACATATAAAAAAGAGATGTGCTTTACGGAAGATAATTTTCTTATAATTAATTCATATTTATTCTCTACGGAAGGGGGGAGGGGGTTAGAACATAAAGGAATTGCCTTCGATTGTTTGAGTTGAAAATCATTACCAAAAATAAAAAAAAGATTGATCTATGTAGTCGAACCTTTTATTTTCAAAGGAACTATTATATATTGATTTGGAACTCGAAAATTTTAAAATGAATTAAAAATAATGGTTTCAATTTTAAGGGTTGTGAAGCAGAACTTTAATTACAAGAAGTTCTTTGTTTACACGCACACACATGAACAGGAACACATTCGCAAATAATGTGTATGTGTTTGTATTTAATAGAACGTTGATTAACATCACACTATGAGGAAACATAAGGGTTATTGGCGACGGGCCATATAATGTTTTACCTACGTGAAGTGTTGAGAACGATGTCTAAACCTGCACTTTCTCCCAATATTACCACACCACGTCTTCGAAACGGCTGAGAGACTCGACAGATTTAATGCACATTTGGTCCTCTACACGGAGGTACTTCAGGGTCCTTAAGGCTAAAACTCATGACACATGTAAGATATGAGTTCCGACTCATAACCACTAGAGTACCGCTGTTAAATATTCTAAATGGAAGAAGTATAGCTTAATTCATTCAAGATTTATTGAATCCCTTGACGAGAAAAGAACATTAGATAACTTACAAATAGTCCTATTTGAATAAATTTTATTTCTACTTATACGTAGTATGATTCAAAAGTTCAGGAAGAAGGTGGATTTCATTCACCTTCACACACTTTTTCCAGCGTTCGTATAACTTCTGGAAGCACAGTTGGAAGCCATTTTCCCCAACCTTTACTACTTCTATCTACAAACACGTTTGCCAGCGTTCGTATAACTTCTGGAAGCACAGTTGGAAGCCATTTTCCCCAATCTTTACTGCTTCCACCTACAAACATGTTTGTCAGCGTTCGTATAACTTCTGGAAGCACAGTTAGAATTCCATTTTTCCCAACCTTCCCTGCATTCCCCTTCATACACTTTTTCAGCGTTCGTATAACTTCTGGAAGCACAGCTGGAAGCCATTTTCCCAATATTTACTGCTTCCACCTACAAACACGTTTGCCAGCGTTCGTATAACTTCTGGAAGCACAATTAGAATTCCATTTTTCCCAACCTTCCCTGCATCCCCCTTCATACACCTTTTTCAGCGTTCGTATAACTTCTGGAAGCACAGCTCGAAGCCATTTTCCCAATCTTTACTGCTTCCACCTACAAACACGTTTGCCAGCGTTCGTATAACTTCTGGAAGCACAATTAGAATTCCATTTTTCCCAACCTTCACTGCATCCCCCTTCATACACTTTTTTCAGCGTTCGTATAACTTCTGGAAGCACAGCTGGAAGCCATTTTCCCAATCTTTACTGCTTCCACCTACAAACACGTTTGCCAGCGTTCGTATAACTTCTGGAAGCACAATTAGAATTCCATTTTCCCAACCTTCACTGCATCCCCTTCATACACTTTTTTTCAGCGTTCGTATAACTTCTGGAAGCACAGCTGGAAGCCATTTTCCCAATCTTTACTGCTTCCACCTACAAACACGTTTGCCAGCGTTCGTATAACTTCTGGACGCACAATTAGAACTCCATTTTTCCCAACCTTCCCTGCATCCCCTTTATACACTTTTTCAGCGTTCGTATAACTTCTGGAAGCACAGCTGGAAGCCATTTTCCCAATTTTTACTGCTTCCACCTACAAACACGTTTGCCAGCGTTCGTATAACTTCTGGAAGCACAATTAGAGTTCCATTTTTCCCAACCTTCCCTGAATCCCCCTTCATACACTTTTTTCAGCGTTCGTATAACTTCTGGAAGCACAGCTGGAAGCCATTTTCCCAATCTTTACTGCTTCCACCTACAAACACGTTTGCCAGCGTTTGTATAACTTCTGGAAGCACAATTAGAATTCCATTTTTCCCAACCTTCCCTGCATCCCCCTTCATACAATTTTTTAGCGTTCGTATAGCTTCTGGAAGCACAGCTGGAAGCCATTTTACCAATCTTTACTGCTTCCACCTACAAACACGTTTGCCAGCGTTCGTATAAATTCTGGAAGCACAATTAGAATTCCATTTTTCCCAACCTTCCCGGCATCCCCCTTCATACACTTTTTTCAGCGTTCGTATAACTTCTGGAAGCCCAGCTGGAAGCTATTTTCCCAATCTTTACTGCTTCCACCTACAAACACGTTTGCCAGCGTTCGTATAACTTCTGGAAGCACAATTAGAATTCCATTTTTCCCAACCTTCCCTGCATCCCCCTTCATACACTTTTTTCAGCGTTCGTATAACTTCTGGAAGCACAGCTGGAAGCCATTTTCCCAATCTTTACTGCTTCCACCTACAAACACGTTTGCCAGCGTTCGTATAACTTCTGGAAGCACAGCTGGAAGCCATTTTCCCAATCTTTACTGCTTCCACCTACAAACACGTTTGCCAGCGTTCGTATAACTTCTGGAAGCACAGAGAAAAGCCATTTTCCCCCACCTTCCATAAGATTTCCTTCGATGTTTCAGTTCATCTGATGACACAAAACGAAGTCCCTGCAAATGTTTTTTTTATTGGTGAGAACAGGTGAAATTCACACGAGGGTAAGTCTTGTGAATAGGTGGGATGTGGAAGCATGTCAGTGCAAGTTTTAGTGAGGAACCATTTGACCAATTGGGATCGATCTGCTTATGCGTTGTCATGCAGAAGGTACCAGTCGACACTTTGTCAGAACTGAGGCCGTTTACGAGGAAGAGACTCCGTCAAACGATGCAAAAATAATAAGTAATGCTCCTTGATAACTGTACAGCATTCAGGAATAAATTCTGAATGAACATTTCCTTGAAAATAAAAAAAATACTTCCATCATTTTTTCCCCTTACCTGCAATCCTGCTGGATTTTTTTAAATCGCAGTCAGCCGGATGACTTCAAAGTTGTAGACGCATGCCTCAATTGAATGTTGAACAAATAGCACCATGGTAGATTTACTATAGACCTTTTTTATCATTTCCAATGTCTCCAGTGGCGTTTAACCCAAGCGCTGATAGAATTTTATATCAATTATAAAGAAAAGCCATCTATCTTACTCCACGGATCAAAGCCAAATTACTTCGGAAAATAACAGCTACTTGTGCAGTTCAGTCACATGACACGGTCTAAATCAACCTGGGAAGGTAGGGTAGTGTTGGGATAATCCATTTAAAGTGGTTTATTTTTAGGTACTTGCTTTCGTTGTCAACAATGGCTGCAGTCCCCGAATTTTTTTGAATTGTACATCGAAGATAAGCTTTTTCAATAGCTGAAAAATAAAAACTATTTCGATGTTTTCGGCTTTTTAGTGGCTTGCGAAAGTTAAGAAAACATTAAATCTAATACATTTTAATTGTTTTTCCTAATGCCACCTCTTCGATGGTATCAGATCGAGACCCATGACATTCATAAGATTTTAACTAAAAACTAATCTTTCTTTTACTAATTCCTTTATATCTTATATAAAAAAATACATATTAAAAGTTCAATTCCATCATGGCTAGTTTAAAGCTCATTGGATCAAAAGTGTTATTTTTCCCGTATTCAACCACCATCACTTCTCATTCCAAGTCATTAATGAAATTAACTGAGCCTCCAACAAGCTCTAGACCTAATCAATCCTCCTGGCAAAAGTAATTTTGGAAAATCAAACTTCCCAATTGATCCAAAATGGAGCTACAACTTTTATTCTCACAGAATCGCAATTACAGCTGTAATTAAATTTACAGTCTGGCAGCCAAGCTTCAATAGATCTAATTATCTCAACTTGGTCGAAAGGAAATTAGATACGAAAATCACGAAAAATTAATTGGATGAACAGAATGAAAATCCTTTCTTTGTCATAGGAACTTCATCAGACAGTATCTAAGAAATATTTCATCTTCTCATTCTGTATTTATCTCCCTACTTAATTAGATACGTATGAGAGTATATAATGTCTGGAATTTTTGAAGCATTCGCTGTCATTATTTTCGTTTTGAGAAGCATCTCTTTAAAATTTAAGTTATCCAAGTTTTATATTTTAAAATTGAAGAATATGTCATCTCAGCTGATCCTTTAAAGAAATAATGTAATAGCTATAGAAGTTCATATCACATATACGAGGATGGTTAGCATATTTATGCAATTTTTAAATAGTTTTCCTCTTAAACTAGAGATACTCGTTAAATTATTGCTTTAGAGAACTATATGTTATTCAAAATTATGTAACGAGGTTTCAGTTTTGGCTGTACTTGACATTTAAAATGAATATAAATGTTTAGAATATTATACAAAATCTGTCAAATTCTAAAGGCCGTATCACACGTATATTTTTTATGCAATTTTTTCGACCAATTTTTGGCCGAATCTGAGGGAGAAGGGTTGCCGTAAACAAGACTACATGCTCTGACGTCAGCCGCGCTCTATCTCCACATTGAAAAATTACTCACCGATTTTTCTGCTTCGTAATACGAACATCCCAAATTAAACAGAAATAGAGCACCGTTCTATTTAAAATATTATACGCCGTTAAAATAGTATACACCATCAAAATATTATACGGTATATCTGAAGTGTTAGAGGAAACCGAAGCCGCCGTCTTGTTTATGACGTAGGGAGCCGAAGAACCCCATTGGCTGGAATTTCAAGCAATTTTTATTTTGAACAACGTTTTGAGCTCACTAGCAAAAAATTGTTCTAAAGCGGTTGCTATGGAAACTGATTAAAAATTGCACGAATTGGACGAAAAATTGCTTGAAACGTGTACGTGTGATACGGCCTTAAGCTCTTCATTTTTCGAATGGGACTATGCTACTTTATCAAGACTATTTATACAAAACACCATCTAGTGGCAAAGTCAAGAATTAGTCTTTCTGTTTCAGAAATCTGTATGAAATAAAGGATGTAATAACATATCCAAAATGTTTGTTTTACATACATCGTATTCAATTCAAAACTATTTGGGGAATTTTTAAACTTAAACATGTTAAAAAGGCAAGACAAATCTAAACAAGTTGTGACGTCTTACGCGTCTTTTCTTTAACAAGTCCTTTGGGTTCTTTGGGCCAGAATTAATGGCAACTCTTTTCCAACCAAATCCAAGAAACGAGAAGTGAAGAGATGCAAATAATATAGGATCTTAAAGTAAGCGTATGGCAATGTAATGGTAGTGTAAAGGAATGTTAGACAATTTGCGTGCGTTATGGTAGTGGATGATTATTGAAGTTCGTCGTTCAAAGATTCAAGTTCTACGTGTCGTGGATAAACATATTGATGATCGATTAGAAGTTAAACGCAAAGCTACATACCATTGTAGATAAAGACAAGTTTATTACAGAATAATATAAGGTAGGATTGTTTCCTTATTATTATATTTGAATATTAGGCGTTTCAATTATTGAGATTGGTCTGAATTATATTGTGTGTTGCGTATTACGTCATCGTAGATTCTCTCATTCATTATTAATATTATATTTGTTCAAAGTTTAAGTTGAATATCTTAATAAAGTCATATTAAGATAATGTATGATCCGAGTTCTTTTGCAAACCCTACACCTCTAGCTCACGCTGATTTTTCGCGGGATGTACTTCCAAGGGGAAGTACATCCCAAAGTTGTCATCCTTTAGACATTTAAAGATGTTTTTATGCCTGTTTTTGTGTTATGTTAAAAGAGTGGTCTATAAAATGGGATAAAAAAGTGATGTTCGTGAGTACGTCAAACAAGTAGGATCACGATCACTTGTAAATATTTGATCATGCGTGTATTCACATTCTTTGGTTGGTGTGTAAAGCAGTGATTCTCACACTGTGGGGTGCGCCCCGTAGAGGGACAGGAAAACATTACGTGAGGGGCACGAGAATATCGGACAGTAGAAAATAAAATATTATTCAAAAAGATTATTAATTTACTGAAAGGAAGCAAAACAAAATACTTTCTGACATAATACAAATAAAATACACTTTGAATACTGACTGAAATATGTTCCAATTTTAAAAAAATAGAAAAGAGAATTAATAAAAGACTTATCCATTATTTTACTTAAAATATCTATTACTTAAAAGAAACACATGTGTGAAATTTAATACTTATCTTGATAATTTGTACGTGGGATCTTATCTTGTAAACTGAATACTTATCTTGCCCTAATAATTAAAGTCATATTGCTGCTTTAGCGTCAAAGTATATTACTCGTATTATTGCATTTAGTATATTGTTATTATATGAGGGGTGGGAGGGTGGAGTGAGGAAAATCATGATTGAAAATTGGGTCGCAAATTTTGAAAATTTGAAAAGCACTGCCCAAGAGAATTCTTTCATCATAAATCACAGGCATGCGCATGAAAAAAAAAGGCATGGAGAATTAAGACTTGGTTGACGGACTTCTGAATCTTCCAGAAAAAGCTATAATACATTGTTCAAACTTAATTTAATTCAAAACCTAATTTATAGCATAATTTAACTGTACAGTGTTTAAAATTATTTTATTTCTAACCCGTACATACACACCCTCCATACATACAAGGTATGCTCAAGGTATTTCAATTTTCCCGCACACAGTAGAGATTCTAAGGCGCTGCCTCGGAACACAGAGGCAGGAGATATTAGAATGAGTCATCTAGAATTTTTTTCCCTTCTCTCAGGGGGGTATTACTTATATCTAACAATGCCGTTATACCTGTTCGTCGGGTTTTTATTTTTGTAGTTCCAGAGATGACTGAACAATTTGAGTAAAGGTAGTGCATTGTACCTTATGTCAAAATCTTGTTGATTTTCAAAGGGGAACAATTCGTAAGATTCAGCAAGTCTTTGGAGATGACGGTATGAGAGCTACACAAATCTAGTAGGGGTTTACCAATTCAAAAATGACCGTACATTGGTAGAGAGTGACCAGTGTTCTGGTAGGCCACAAACCACTCGAAATGTAGCTGTTATTGAAAAGATGGAACATCTTATAATGAAAGGTCATTGTTTAACTGCACGAGAGACTTCTGATTAAGTAGAGAATAGTACAGGTTCTACACGTACAATTTGGTGTGATCATGCGTGGAGAGAAGACGAAATTTATTCCCTAGCTTCTGGTGCTGAAACAGAAAGAGAATTCAGTCTTGCAATTGCACATTAAGTACTGGACTTCTACGCTGAACCTGGCTCCTGGTTTTCAGAGTGGAGATAAAATAAACAGTACGTGACGGCAGAGTGGAACGTCATTCCAACCGAAGCCTTTTAGAAGTGCTTGCGGCAGTGGAAGGAATTCTGGGATAAGAGAGTGTGTGAAAGCGCAAGGGGCCTAATTTGAATTTAATTAGGATCTTAATCTCACAAAGAAACTAAGATAGTTTTTCTGTCCACAGGTTGGATACTTTTTGAATAAACCTAGTATATAAAGAGTGTTTTTTTCCAGGTATAGAAAATTAAGTTGGCCTTAATTTCCAAGATGGTGACCGATTTAACAGCTGTCAAGTGATTGATTCTCAGTTTGGTTTGGCAATTCATCAAAACGATCATCAAGCAAGGCGTAGATTCGTCGAATGGGCCCAAAACGAGATTGCCGTTGTTCCCGATTTTCATAAGCGAATTTTGTTTAGCGATGAAGCGCACTTCTGGTTGAATGGCTACGTCAACAAACAAAACTGCCGCATTTGAGGGAAGCTAATCCACAAGTGTATGTAGAAACACCGTTACATCCAGAAAACTGATTGTTTGGTGCGCTTTATGGGCTGGCGGAATCATTGGTCCGTACTTCTTCAAAAACGATGAAGGCCACAAACGTTACAGTCCATGGTGATCGGTATAGAGCCATGATTACTAACTTTTCATTCCTGATTAAAACAATCATTATGTCCAGGAGCTGGGGTTCCAACAAGACGGCGCAACATGTCACACAGCTCGTGCGACAATCGATTTATTGAAAGACACGTTTGGTGACCGCCTAATTTCACGTTTTGATCTGTGAATTGGCCTCCAAGATCTTGTGATTTAACACCGCTAGACTATTTTTGTGGGGCTATGTAAAGTCTTTGGTCTATGCGGATAAGTCACAAACGCTTGACCATTTGGAAGACAACATTCGCCGTGTTATTGCCGATATACGGCCACAAATGTTGGAAAAAGTCATCAAAAATTGGACGTCCAGATTGGACTACATCCGAGCCAGCCGTGGCAGTCATATGCCAGAAATCATATTTAAAATGTAATGCCACAAGATTATCTTTCGAATATAAAAAATCATGTCAATCGAATAATACATCGTTGTTTTATTGCAATTTAAAGTTCTATACCTCTAAAAAACACCCTTTATATTCGTTTTAGCGGTATGCGATCAAGGAGGTACGAAGATCGCTGTGTTAAAAAAAGGACTTGAATTTTGAGTATATTTCCCAACAAAAAATTGCTACAACATTAACCTCATTTTTTAATCTTGCTATCAAATACAGAGTAGCTTATTATTTTTTTATGTAACTTATTTTTATCAGCGCTGATCCATTTTTCTGGCATAAAATATGTTTTATGTTTCGTCTTATACGCCATGATGCTATTTGAGTTTTCACTTTACATATTAAAAAGAAAAGAATTGATTATTTATGGAATGATTTCAAATTTAAAAATTCTGTATGTTAAACAGATGTATGAGCTGTAACGTTGAAAATTTTCTCGAAAATTCAGAGATTTTTATATTAAACATGTTTTACTAGTTCAGTCAAGTTTCTTTTGTATATTCGATTATTTGATTTGATTTTTATTAGCGTCGACGTGAGAGCTCTTGAAAACGGACCTCGAAGTTTTGAACTTAGGTCAAGTGACAGCAACGCCTAAGCTGACACCATTTTATCCAATCTTCAAAACGATACTAACAGATAGGCTTTCAGCCATGAAAGTCCACGATTATTAAATATCTCATGATAGGTAGGTGAGTCAATGAATTAGTGAGGGATTGAAAGAGTGAGTTGCTTCTCTCCTATGAATATTCAAATTAAAAGTCTAACATCATGCGTAAGACATATTTCACCCAAGATATTATAAAAATTTCAAAATTGTAATCTAGATTATTTAAGGGGATACAATACAATTCATTTGACAAAAATCGGTAAAAAAATAAAACATAATTTTTCTAGCCTAAATTATTCTTTATATACTTTTTTATAACCTCACACAATTTGAAAACTCTAAACTTAAAAAACGCAGAATTATGATAGCTTTTACATTCATTTTTATTCAAATCCCTATGACAAATCAAAACTTTAAACTTACTTATCTCAGAAAGGTAAAATAACTAGTTTGTCTTCATTTAAAATGCTAAGGTTTCTTCTATTGTGCCTAATTCTTTGAATTTTTTTACCAATTGTTAATAGTACATGTAACAAAAGTTGGTACGCATTTTGGAATAAAAGCAATACTTATTTTTTAAAAAATAATTGAAGTTAGAATTTGCAATTTTTCTTAAGAAGTTTTCAAGAAGGATTCATAAAAAGAAGTATTGTACAAATACCAATCATGTTATCGCAAAACCCATACCAATTTTTCTTATACATGGTTGGACGTACTTATAAATCAAATTTTTGTAGGGGGGATGTGAGTAGCATTTTAAAATCACTTCACAAATTTTGCGTTTTTTCCTAAAAAAATTAAATGGCTATCTATTTATGAAATTTTGAACGCAAAATCTGTTTTACATAGTATACACACATAGGAGGCAACCAAAAATGTTTTGAAAATCCTTAAATTAAAATTTTTTGCCTAAATCGTACCCTGTCCTTTTAAATTAGAAACCAAGTTAGTCGAATTTCAAACAAATTAGATTGAAATTTTATGCAATTGGGAATTACGAAAAATTAAAAACTTTTTACCGATCTAAGCGTAGAAGCAGCTTTTTGATTCATCCACCTAACATTCAACATTAAACTTAACTTTCGCCAGTAATTAAATTTGACCACGCAGTGTCCGATTTTGAAAACATCTAACTATTTGGAGAATCAGCGGGGTGAGGGGGAGGAATATCTAAATAAGATATGTTTCTTCCGTGTGGGTTAGTTAAAGGTTTTCAAAGAAATGTTAAAGCATTTTTTTATCAGATGATATAATTAAAAATAGAGAAGGAACGCATTTAAAAACTGTAAGTAGAATTTTAATAATAATTTTTCTCTGCTAAATACCAGAAAATGAATGGTACTAGTTGTTCTTTCTTTTTCTTAAAAATATTTTCAAAAAAATGCAGAATCAATAATATGCAACAAATGGAAGACTAAGTTTTTGGAAAATAAATAACCTATTAAATGTTGTTATAAATTATATGGAGCATAATGGTTCTCATTTAAACTATTCAAAAAATGTAATTATTTAAATAAAATATTTTTTATCATGTAAACAAATATCTTTAATAATTATTATAGATTTTCCAAATTGGTCAGAGATGTCGATTAACCAGATTTATTAAAGTTTTTATAGAATATTTTCATATATTGTAAGCATATTATAAGAATGAAATATAGCACAGGGGACAAATAGTATAAATTCAAAATATTTTTCATTAAATTAATATTTTTTTATTGCTCTTTGATTAAAAATACTCATCGAAAATATTTTAAATTAAACTGGTGGGAAAGAGGAGTGAGTATACCCTATCATTATTGATTGATTGATTGATTGATTATTAACGTCGCACTGTTCAGCTACACGAGGGCTTTTGGCGACGGACCACGTAATTTTGAACCATGGTCAAGTGACGTGGACGACACCTGAGCTGGCACCCCCCTCTCCTAACTACCACACCACACCAACGGGAGGACGTTTCAGCTCTCGACAGATTTAACGTGCATCGTTGCCCTACACGGCACCCTATCATTATAACGCCGCCCCAATCACCATTGTATAAACTGTACAATAGTCCATACTCATTGCTGAAATTGTAAAATTGTAATTTACAGGCATTATGTAGTTCTATTTTTTTCAATACATTGTAAGCAAAAAAGAAAGAATAAAGAAATTCCAAGTCTTCATCTCCGAATTTTAGTTAGTACTTCAATACTATACATCTTCACAAACAATGTTCCAAATCACATTTTTCTCTAAATTTCATTAGACTTTTATTCCATTTTTGCTTCTGCACCTTGAATAGATCCACATAGTCCATGAGTAAATATTGTTTCCTTCGACGTTACACATAAACCGACGATTCTTCGACGTTTTCAAAACTCTGCACCTGTGGTTTATAAATAGTCATGGCAAAGGCCAATCTTACGGGGGATTGCGTACGTTTCGGAACGATTGGCATATCGAAGTCCCCTCGAGTATCCAGTGGAATCCTTGGTACACATACAATTTCGTCTTTCTGATCTCCTGATAAAATTTCAGTTTGTAGTACAGTAAGACCCCTCTTAACGCCGTTTCGTTTAGCGCTGTTTCGGTTTAACGCTCTTTTATTTGAATTGTGGTATTCCCCAAAATTGCACGCAGCGTTAGGCTTCCTGATATCCGAAGCAGTTTATCTGTGTTTCTTCTTTCTTACGGTATTATACGAACGTATTTTTATCGTTTCAAACATTTGTTGACGTCATTGTAAGTATAAATTTATATAATATATATAACGATTTTTATGGTGACAAATATTATAATTTTTAGTTTTTATCATGACTGATAATAAAAAAACACTAAAAAAAACAACAAGAAAAAAAGCATTTCACTAGAAACTAGAATGCAAGTAATTAGAAGATCAGATACTGGTGAACGTCAATCTCAAATTGGTGCAGCATTGAATTTGGCAATTTCAACAATAAGGACAATTCTTAAGAATAAAGAAAAAATATTGTCATTGGCAATTGCAACTACGTCAAGCTCTGCAACTAGAAGTATCCGTTCTAGAAATAATACAATAGATAAAATGGAAAAACGACTTTCTATATGAATTGACGACGAAATTAAACGCAATATGTCATTAAGCCAATCTACCTTCTTGATAAAAGGCAGAAAATTGGAAATACTGAAGAAACTGAATGATTTGAAATGTAAACATACTTACTTAGAATTGTATTTATTTTTATATGTATATTCGTTAATCATGTTTCTATATTTGTAAGAAATAAATTTTTGTTTCATTGTTATGAAAAACATAATTAAAAATTTTAAAGGTAAAATACCTGGCCAATTTTCTACCCATCTTCCCTTAACCCCATTATTTATATGGTAAGATAACCTCGTTTAACGCTGTTTCATTTTAAGCTCAACTTCTATGGAACGTATATCCGCGATAAGCGGGGTCTTACTGTATATTCTCTCTCTCTCTCTCTCTCTCTTCTAAATATTTTTCACTACAGATCTTGTGTACTATTATGCCGTCCATCAGTAATACGTACTTAAAAGCATGACGATACAGGCTAATTTCAAATCCATTCAAATTATTCGGGTGGCATTCCCGATAGTTAGGGATGATAGATGTGTTCAGGCGGATAATTTTAGCATCACAAACATTTTAGGACCAATATTTGCTAACTATATATTTTGTTTAAATGAATTTATCACAGCAGCACGAAAAACTTCTTATATAGAGAGAGAGACAAAAATCCTTTTGGGATATTTGTCAAAATTTATATTCTTCCTCTTCGAAAATTAAATTCTGAATTCTAACAGATATAATGTTAAAGTTTATACAGTTGTAGTGTGAAAAATAAAAATAAAATTTTAAGAATTAAATAAAAACAAAATAATTTTTTATAACAAAAAATTATAAATAAATATCTTAAGCTAAGTTATAAATAAACATTATAAATATTTAAAAATTTAATTTTAAGTTAACGAATGATTATATATTATCATTTTAACACAGCATTCGATACTGATATTAAAATATTGTAATCGATTCGATTATATCTCTCGGGGAATGAAATAAATTTGTATTATTACATATTCTTAAAAATAAAATCCTAGGGATGATTTGTATAATTAATATAAACTAAAATTAAGAAATTTAACGAAGCTTCTAAAATAAATTTTCTTTAAAAAATCATAAATGAAAGCTCATTTAAAAACAATTAGCAAATTCTGAGAAGGCAACTCAGTATTAACATTAAGTTTTCGAAAAAAAGAAGAAAAGCTAAAATTAAGCTGTTAACGATTTACGGTGTCTCATGAAAAAATTTAAAAAAAAAACTAAATGCAGTACTAATTAGATAAGCACAACAGGTGGCACTTTATGCTACATAGTGCTGTTCAATTTATGGAGAGAAAAAGATAAAACCTTGAACCCATTTTCTTTAAGCAATTGCGTGCTATATTAAATATGTTTAGGTCATGGTAATTATTTTATGCACATTAATATAAGGAAGAAAACGTTTGCCTGAAAAATTTATTTAAAAATAAAACGGAAACTTCACTATTTCATTTTCTAAAATTCAGAATATTTTGTTTTCCATCTTTGAGGCATTTTAAATGATAAATTATGTGCTAATGTCGATTATTTTGCCGTAACTTTTTTTTTCCTTTTTTTCCTTCTATTTTGAGTTAAAGTTCAATTAAAAACACCCAAAAATTAACAGATTAAACTCGGTTTCGTATGACTAACAGGAAAAAGTAAACATATTGTTCTTCCTTAACTACATTTTTTTCCTCGATCAGCGGAGGATCCCTGAATATGTAAGGCAACCCACAACTTTCACATTGAAAATTCTCCGAAAATTATTGGCTTATACGCTGAAATATACGGTATATACGAGGGAGACCCCAAAATAATCAGAATTTATTTTTGTTATTTTTATTTTGCTCTTTTATTGAACTCTTCATTAGTCCCCTTCAAAGTATTGCTCATGTATATCAATGCACTTGTCCCAATACTTTTGCAGCTGCTCAAAACAATTCTGAATTATTAAGGCTGTTCAAAGTCGTTAGCGGGTTTTCTTTCAATTCCTCCTCGTTACTGAATCACTTTCCTTTCAGACTTCCCTACATCCGCGAAAACAGTAAAACGCTCATTGGAGAAAATCGGTTGAGTAGGGTGGATGAGGCACAACCACCATGTCGTTGTTTGTCAAAAACTGTTGGACCATAAAAGCTATGTGAGCTAGAGTACTGTTGTGACAATGCTCAGTGACACGTTCGCTTCATCGGAAATTTCATCTATGATCTTTTGAACATCTTCATCAATTGCACACTTGATTTTACCTTTATTTGACATGTTGCCAAACTTTGAAAATGGAAATTCCCTCGTAGATTTGTGATTTTCTTAAGCATCGTCATTAAAGGTTTTTCAAAGCATCTTAATGGTCTCGACAGCTGTTTTCCTCAACAGGAAGAAAAATTTCACACCCACTATTTGTTCTTTGTGGTCGGCTATCTCACTTATCACCAAAGAATTGAAACAGGAATGCACAGAACAGAGCACCACAATCAATCAACATAACTCATACTGATGCCGTTTCATTAACAGTACAGGAATACCCCCAACAAATACTACCCAGCATCACAACTCGTAACTACAAAGCATGCTCGCGCAACAGCCCGGTTCCGGCTATTTTGTCCCCCCCCCTCTATTATGGTATGTAAAATGTATAGTTCCTTACTTAACACTCTGTTCTTTGGCAAACTTTCATTTCGATAGTTGAATCCATGCTGATATTCAAAGGTTTCAGTAATTAAATTTTAAAAAATTACAAGAGTTATAATCTTTTTTATAATAATACTATTTTTTTAAATTTTTATATAAGCTCATTATTTGTAAAATGAGGTATTAGGAGTGATATTTTTAACTTTTAAATTAGGATAATTATGAAGTTTTCGAAGCCGTATTTCAAAGAATTCGTATGCTACAATTTACAATTTTGAACCTGTAATTCATTCGATCACTATCTAATTTCTTCTGAATCTTGAAAAGTGATTAGGGAAAAATAAAATATCACAAATGATGGCACGATAGAACCATTACTTACATATTCTGATCAATGCAATTGCTCTAGTAATTAAGTTTCGAAGTATAGAATCTAGATCTACTAGAGAACTGATTAATGTACTGATTGAGAGGTAGACTTCTGGAAAAAGCGATTGAATATGCAAAACCAAAAGTTGATTTCTGTAATTCCCCATATTTTATATAGAACACTTGATTATTCCTATTTTCTATCTAATGATGCAAATGGATCTCCCTTCTGACTACATTAGGTATGCGATCATCAAGGTCTGGATTTTGTGTGTGTGATAACATGTTAACATTTAGCTATAAATTATGAATATAAAAGTTTCTACTTTTGAGATGACTAAAACGTAGACTGGTTTAAGTTTTTAAATAGTGATTAAAATTTTCAAGCACGTTTAAAACGTTATTTCTATGGGTTTCTGTTCAATATTTTAAAATGAAAAATACACTACTGGCCATTAAAATTGCTACATCAGGAAGAAATGTAGATAGCAAAGTGATATTTATTGGACAAATATATTATACTAGAAATAACATGTATTAAAAAATTTTCAAGAAATTTGGGTGCATAGATCCTAAGAAATCAGTGCGCAGAACAACAACCTCGGGCAATAATAGCAGCACTTATACACCTGGGCATTGAGTCAAATAGAGATTGAATGGCATGTCCAGATACAGATGCCCATGCAGCCTCAACACGATGCTACAGCTCATCAACCGCAGTGACTGGTGTTAGGTGACGAACCAGTCACTCGGTAGCCATGAACCAGACGTTTTCTATTGGCGAGAGATCTGGTAAACGTGCAGTCAGTCCAAAAGCCAAACATTTTCCGTATCAAGGGATGCCCACACAATACTGGCAACATGTGGTCGTGCATTATACTGCAGAAACACAGGGTTTTAAAGGGCTCGAATAAAGGGTAGAACCACGAGTTGCAATACACGAGAAATGTAATGTGCACTGTTTAAAGTGCCGTTAATGTGAACAAGAGGGGACTGAGACGTGTATCCAGTAGCACCCCATCCTACCAGACCAGATGATTAGCTAGTATGACGATGACGAATACACACTGCCAACGTTCGTTCACCACCATACCGCCAAACATAGACGCAATCATCTTGATGCTGTAAACAGAATCTGGATTCATCTGAAAAAATGACATCTCGCCATTCGTGTGCCTAGGTTCATCGTTGATCCCACCATTGAAGACGCTCCTGTCAGTGACGCAGTGCCGATGGTAGCCACAGCCATAGTCTCTGAGTTGATAGTCCATGCTGCTGCAAACGTCGTCAAACTGTGCGTGCAGACACTTCTTGTCTTGCAAACGACCCCAATCCTTGACTTACGGTTCGTGATGAGGCTGCACGGCCCATTATGGCCGTGCGGTTAACATGACTGTCTTCTCGGCTGCTAGTGATAAGGGGTTAGTGAGATCCAGCGCGGCGTTCCGTATTACAGTCCTGAACCCATCGAATCAATATTCTGCAAGCAGTCTTTGAATCTCGACCGACACGAGCAGCAATACTGTGATACGATAAACCGCACAATCCTGGTATGCTACAATTTGACTTTTATGAAAGTCAGAAACGTGCTGGTACGCATTTCTGCTTTTTACACAAGGCATCACAACTTTTCACCACCAAACAATGTTCAAATGCGATTTGTATATGAGAAACCGACTGAACCCTTTCCTCATTGAAACACATTTTAGGTGTCGCTACCAGTGCCTGATTTACCTAAAAGTGCTGAAAAGCTAATCATTTGCATATCGCAGTACCTTCTTCCTGTCGTTTAAATTTCATGAGTGTAGCATGTCGGCTTCTTGGAGAAGAAATTTTAATGGCGAGTAGAGTGTAGAACTGTAATGTGAACAATTTGAATAGTAAGCATGTTGTTTAAAAGTTTCTTTACCACTATGCATGTTCTGGTATTAAAATAGGTATCGAATTATTGGTAAGACAACAATTTGTCATCTTCTAATATAAATAGAAAGTAATGTGATAATGTAGTGGGAACCAATATCACAATTGGTTTCATTTCTAGAGATACAAAAAAAAACCCCAGAAATTTGTTGCTTTCGTAAGAATTAATTTACTCTTTTAAATATACATTGCATCATTTCTAAGGTTTTCTGTATCAGTTAAAAGGAAGACTTCCAAGACTTGGAATGAAAATTAATTTTTCTTTACCCGCTTAACGGGAACTTACCATGACCTTATCTCCCTAAAACTGAATCCTCAGAGTATTTTTTAAAACAGAATGGATCCATTTTCCATCACCTTTATATCTGGACCAAAACAGAAAAGCCTTTACCGAGGAAATAATATAATTTGTGTGTGTGAGTGACTTCCAATTGACCATGGTTATATTTAAACCCAATCTCGAGACCGAACAAAAACTGCTTTTGTAAACACCCCGGTGTCATGTTTGATTTATGTAGGTGCTTTGTGTTTTCTACTAAACTGAATGAATAGAGATGTTAAAATATTAACATGCCTCTTCATCAAATCATTCAATGACTAAAATGAAAGTAATTGATTCCCTTGCACATAACGTCTAAATTTGATTCCAAATTATCGCTCTCTCTCTCTCTCACATACGCGTATGTATATAAAAGAAAACCAAACACATTCGTTAACTCACTACTCATGAGACTTATAAAACTATTAGACATACAGACTTGAAATGTGGAGTGCATGATTCTTTTGTCGAGTAGATGGAAAATATGCATGGGTTTTACAGAAATCGACTTCTAGGAAGAAAAGAGTGGCTGTAGAGCGATATAAAAAAATCCAGTTTTTGAGATTTTAGCTCTATATATTTGATATTAAGTTAATATGTTTCTTATGTTGAGCAGAAATTCACTAAGAACGGGTTTTGCGGAAAATTGAGCTGCAAGGAGAAGGTGCAGAGTATATCATAGATGAGAATTCCCAATTTTTGAAATAAAAAACCTACAAAGTTTAAATGTGGCAAGTATGGTTTTTTTTTGTTCACTAAGAGCAAATTTTGTTGCAATTGACTCGGAGCATAAAATATACAAATACTTCCATTTTAGAGATTCATTCCTTGTCCGATTTAAATCATATGGCGAGGGCTATCAGGATCTTTTTCAATGAAATTGTAATTTTAAGGCCAGTACTTGGTATTAATAACAGAAAAAAATATATAACCATACAATATCATGAAATACCCAGACTAGTGTGTGGATAATGGCCAGTTATTACACATATATCCAGATGCAAACTTTGTCTACGTTTCTAGATATGTTTTAGATTTTTGGATTTCAAAGTGAAGTATGCACACTAGAATATTTTAGAATCTTCTTTTGTAAAAGTTTAATAAAATTAACTGGAAATAAAATAATAAATGTTCAGAAATATGAACTTAAAAATTAACACTTAAAAAAAACTTTTAAAACTGATTTTATGCTTTTAAATCTTGCACACGCAAACCAACTTATATTCATTTCAAAGTATAAAAACCAATCATTTGGGACTTTGCGTTGTTACTTTCTTTTGTTTTACCATGTTGTGTGTATCGATATATATAAATACGTCGTGTTTATTAATTAAGGATAATTCTACATCCGGCTAATAAAGGTTCAGAAAGAAGAAAATATGAAATCCTGAAGAAATTATGAAAAAACAACTCCGTTACAAAAACTTAATATCGCATGTTTGGTATGATGGTCAATACAGCGTATGTCTTTCATACGATGAAATACAATTCGTACAGTATTTAGGCATGCTGAGTATCAAAGTATCAACTTATCAAACAGATCTTAGGGAGGAATTTTCCACGCAGCAAGCAATGTTTTTCAAAGTTTCGATACACATGAAGGAGGTGGTTGACAGGCTGCAACTCTTTGGTCATGAATTTCCCACACATACACTATCAGATTTAAGTCAGTTGAGAATATTAACCCTTCAATATAAAGGTGATATCCTGAGGTTAAAGGCATTACTATACATTTTACTCAGTGAGAATGGGCATAGTCGTTCATAAACACAAACTCGGCACTCATGGCCGCCGTAAAAAAAACGGGAATGTTGTTTAAGAATGATGCACCGATGATAAATTTAGCGTGAAATGTTTCCGATTTCAACATGCAGATCTGTTCTGGAGTCCAGTATAATTCGCCACAAATATATAAGCAATCCTGCACCACCATAACAATGTCGTTTAATGATGTTGTCTTCGTGGTAGCTGGTACATGGCGTTTTTTTTCCCGTATGAAAGCCTAGCGGGAATCACACTGCGTGACCTGGATTTGTCAGAAAACATCACACAAGTCCACTGTGACAATTTCCACACTGCATGTTCTTTATTCCATACTAACTGCTTTCCACAGTGAGTTTCCACGTGTGGAAGACATTTAATAGGCCTGAGAGTATATGATCTAGCTTGTCCCAAACGTGCTTATATTGTTGGCCTTGAAACTATCATACCCGTGGCAGCAAATGGTTGAAAAGACAGGCCGGATGCTGTGTTGCGTCTGCCTTTTTTTGGCATTTATTGCCAAATACCGGTCTTCATTTGGCGTTGTTACTCGGGTGATATGTATTATAACGTCTACTGACATTTCCGTCATACTAGAAATGCTACCAAAGACTAGAATTTACACTTTGGGTGATTCCAAGTTCCTCAGATACTTCTATTTGAGTATGCCCGCATTCCAGGCTGTCAGTAATTGTATCACGTGAAGTATCATCCACATTTATTCTTTATGTCCATAACTATTCGTCTATGGCATTGAGAAGCGGTTTACAGAACGCTTGTGAACAATTTTACTTCTTTGTCGCCATTCCTTATATAATCCTCTCTTACACTCTCGTCATTGTGACGTACAAGCGGTGTCATCAGATTGCTTCCCTGTACTCTACATATTTTTGTAGAAGATGAGTGGGATCATTCTACTGGGGAAATTTCTACTCTAGATTTCAATTTCCTTATGATTCTGAATTATTATTACTTTATGGACATGAGTGTAGATTGATGTATTTATATAGTAAAAACAACGCCACACATAATGCTTGGTGTTTAAAAAAAGTAAAAACAAATACTCTTATCCTAAGTCCCAGGAACATTATGTAACGCAAAAGCCTTTACTGTAATGTGTTACAATGATGCTGCATTTTCTGATTTATAATTTTGAAGTTAATGACAATGATTTACTATAATCGTTTTGCGCTTTTTTTAAACATTTCGTGTTTTAAAACAATGTATTATATATATATCGGCTCTTGAATACATGAACAAGGTTATTTCCTTAGTAGTAAATTTAACGCTAAAGTATTTAAAGTTATTTAACTAAAATTATTATAACTTTCACTTTTAGCGTTCCGTTGCATTGCAATGATTTTAGTACGATAAGATTTAATTTGATATTTCTCAAATTTATCTATTATTTTTGTGGACTTCAGTGTATATATTGCCATTATGTGTTACAATTAGTATAAAAATTCATGAAGTATAATTATCTTTCCGATTTATTTATACAGCCATGAAAGCCATATCTTAATAAAAAAACATGGGATAAAAGTTTTATTTACACGTCCAAAAACCTTTTATTTAAAAAGCTATATTATTGACAAGAAAATAAGATGAAATAAGGATTTATATAAAAATAAAATATTCGAAACATCGACATTACATTTTTTAACATTATCTTAGTGCATATAAAGTATTCTAAGAGTGTTTTGCAGTTTAGGACGCGCAGTTAAGAGTACCAAACACTTAAGAAATGAAAAATTGGCAATTTCAAAGCATTGATATTAATCTCTATCCCATAAAACTTTTGTTTTCGTTATATGTACTAAAATGTGTAAAGACCCGTAAAACAAACCTTTTGAAATATTTTTTTTTTGAGTTTACTCCTTAAGAATCGATTTTTTTTACTTGAATTGAGAAAGCAAAAATAGGATTCTTCAGGCGGTGCAGTGAATTATCATGCCTTAGCTTTATACATCTTTTGATAGGTTTTTTTCTCAATACATATTATAATGTATCAAAGGAGAAGGAAAAAGAGAAAAGTCTATAGAACTTTTTTAAGATGGATTCTGAAAGAAACATTCTATACGTGATGCTTTAAATGTGATATGTATCTAAGATCATCATCTTTTTCATCACATTGTAAAGAAGTTCTTTCTTTCGATCATCATTCTTATTTCCTAAGGGAAATTAAACCATTTACTGGGTTAAAATAGGGATATCACGTTATTGTATCTTGTAACAGCTAAGATATTTTTTGACTAAGATTATCAAGAAACTTTTTATAAAAATATTTTATTTAAGATAATTGATTCTAAATATTCTTTTTCATGTGGAAAAATGTTCTATAAAAAGCATTACATCAATAGCTTTCCAATATGTTTTTACGCTACGTTTAAAAATACGTTATTTTTATGTCAGAAACTATTTCTAGCGAATTTAGTTATGAATGTGTGGAAAATATATTGATATTATATGTACATAGAAATATTTTCCATAAGTCTTCAAAAATACTAACAATTTTGACGTAGTTCGGTGGTAATACAAACGTTTAACCATAGCATACTGTTCTCCATTATTTATTACAAATGCAAAAGGAAATAATTTCTAGTAATTTTCTAGTAGTATATTTAGAGGGTTTTACAAGAAAGAGACCCCACAAATATTATACTAGATTGATAACATTTAGTAATAATTAATTAGTAATAATGATTATTTGGTTTAGATTTTCTTTATTCTAATTATTTCTTCCTTTCTATCTGCATGCAATTTCAAAAACGTTGTAACATTCCAACTATAAAGTTAAGTATTTCAAACTGCATATAATCCTTCTATCAGAAATATCGAAATCAATTTGAAATAAAAAAAGACTATTATAGCATAAACAAAACAATGAAACAGAATTTATCATAAAGAAATAAGATTAATAAAAATCAAGGAGGATACTTATACCTTACACTTGGATACGATTGATATTTACAGAGATTCATACTAGAAACTTGTCATACAACTCAAGTGGACAGTAAGTAACATCGAGGTCAGTGTAGATTTTTTTTATTTGTGGATTAAGGTATCCGAATACTTGCGACAACTTTTTTTTAAAGTTGGCGATAATAAAATTTTTTCTGGTTTTTTAGGTTTATTTAGTACATTTTAAGAAAAATAATTTGTAAAATTAAGAAGAAAAAAAAGAAATTGATGTTACTAAAATGGGAAAAATGGTTAACATTTACAAAAAATTACATAAACAAACCACTCTGTACAAAAAGTTTATAAACAAATTTTCAA